>JABVXS010000175.1:0-47476 GCA_013365335.1 Madathamugadia hiepei
ATACACACCACATACACACCACATACACACCACACACACACCACACACACACCACACACACACCACACACACACCACACACCACACACACACAAACACATGCATACCTGTAGCGACATCAGCAAACATAAACACGGACACAACACCGGTACATACAAAATTGCGTATATCACTTCGTTCGCTCTCTGTCGTTTGAAATTTACCTAATTTTGATGAACTACCATTATTTAATTTCGATATGCATAATAATGCGTTTGTATTGGGTGTGCAGCCTTCTGTGTCTTTCTCTCATTAGTGTTTTAAATTAAATTGAAATTGTCAACCTCTGCATTTATAAGTGTTATTGTTTCCGTCAAAACTGCAGTCGATTGTAGTTGAAGGAGAAGTGATGAGAAGTTTACTGCATCCTTGGAAGACATAATTTTAATTGAAAGCTTCAGCCTTCAGTACAAAAGCGAAGGACAGTCTTCTGTAAGGTTTATCCTTCTACTCCATGGAGGATGAACCTTTTGACACGGAGGTTAATTAGCATTTGAAAAGAATGTCCTCAGTTGCTCCTTTCATCTGCTCGATGCCTACATAAAAAGTCTTCAGTACAAATCTATGCTCACACCCACGCACATCTACTCCCACGCTAATACACATATCAGCTACCATGTTGTCTTAAGCATAGCCGCTTCTGTTCTGCGAAAAAGAATTGAATTTTTTTAATAAGCTTTGTCATCGGTGTTATCATCTTTAATGGTTGTCAACTGTATCAGTATTTACCATTACCACATTTACTGTAAGCGCTGTAAGAGATGATTATCATGATAAGGCAACAAAAATCATTATCATCTGCTCATTCATTGTAGCCATCATCATCATCTATCATTGTCACCGTCATTACGATCACGATTAACTGCCATTATTGAAGATGACGAGAAAGACAGATATGATCCTCATACTCCCAGTTTAAACTTCTGTCTAGAACCGCAAACTAATGAATGTTCCAAGTTCAGTTTTTACTGAAAAGTAAGTGGTGTCCTGAAGTATAATTTATCTGTGATACGGTCATTCAATTTTCTGTAGAAGGATTCAGTTAGTTGTAAAACAGAGGTGACAGTGGTGAGGGAGGTGGCATTTGGAACGTCGGGAGATTCTGCTTTCATCGGTCTGCGCAACAATCCTCATCGCTTCATTTCCCACAATCGCCGCCGCAGCTATTTTACTCCTCAAATGCTCTACTGCTGCAGGAAGTGTTCATTGCTGCCTAATCGTTAAACATAATGAAATACCTACGCTTTCATGATATTGCTTTGCCTCTTTCAGCTTAGTCATCAAAATGAGGTACAACTTTGCCCCGTTTGATTGTTGATAGTGACCGTACAACGGGACTGTTAAGTAAAATATCTCGAGATATTTTGATCCTGTCCTTCAATGGTGCCCCATTCGCAAATTATTGAAATTAGTCACCATGCTGTCAAGAAAGAAAAACAGTGGCAGGACATCGTGCGACCATCGATTGGTACGCACTGCTTAAATATCAAATACCAGATGGCTTTAGTTGGGAGCAGTGCACTCATTCCCGGTTCGTGCATTTACCAGGAGTAAGCCATTTCCTACTGGCAGTAGATTCACTTGCTTTCACCGAGAAAACGTATGTCAGGGATATTGCAGTACTTGGTTTCTTCCACTGCACTTTTCTATGGATGATTCCAGAATGACTGGTTCTCAGTCGTAATGAGTCTGCTCCTGCTTAGTAACCACCTCAGCATGGTAGGATAGTGTTACAAGCAATAGCCTAATCTATAT
The DNA here is from genome assembly GCA_013365335.1 of Madathamugadia hiepei. Classification (NCBI taxonomy): domain Eukaryota; kingdom Metazoa; phylum Nematoda; class Chromadorea; order Rhabditida; family Onchocercidae; genus Madathamugadia; species Madathamugadia hiepei. The sequence goes on from JABVXS010000175.1 coordinate 1,794, forward strand.
CATGCTATGTTCGACAACTGGATCCCTCATTTCTGCTTTATTTTTTCCTCTTCAACCTTCGTCCAGTAGAGCAAGGGACAGCTACGACGACAATAGTCATTAATTTTTTCTTCTATAGATATCTTTTTTTGGAATAGGATGGAACAGAATTTTATGCATATTTCTTTCCTTTTGCGGGATATTCTGCAATTCAAGATATTCTCATGCTTCATCCTTCTGACTAATGACTAAATTTGCTGTAACAATGGGTTAGATAATAGAAAAGGGGAGAGTGAAATCATAAGAAAAGGAAAACAATCTATAATGGATGGTAAGCAATCATTGAAATTGAGTTTGCTTTTGATTTTAGTCATCACAGTCAGTCGGTGTAGTACTTTTTCCATTTGTTCATCAACATCCATGAGGTAGTAGTGGACTTGATATTCTGTAATTCAAGATATTCTCATGCTTCATCCTTCATGACTCATGTTCTGCCGTTGTAAATTATTCCAGCAGTACCGTTGTCCATTGTTTCTGGAACATCCACACTTGTTTTATCTCTATTTTAGTACTAATCCATAGTGACGAAGACATTTCGACGAGTCATGAAGTGCTACATCGCTACCTTCCATACTAGAAATGTGCCACTATGTAAGTGAACATAATTCGGTAGCAAATTTAGTATCCTCCAGTCCACTTTCAATTGGCCTATAACCTTTGATTATGAGTCTATCTTTTCCACTTAATCATTTACGTGTTGTTTACTTCATGTTACGCGATTTCATGATTTAATTTAATATGTCTAATTGTTAGTAATATTAGAGTGAAAGTTTAACTGTTAACTTTGTGAAGCTGTGGCTTGGCTCCGCAAACGAGGATATGAGAATTTCATCCACGTTGTGAATTTCTTGAGTGAGGTACAGCATAACCGGAACAGTCCCACGCTTTACTCCAAAAATAGCCCTACCTTGTCCGTAGACGGACTTTGCCTTACTCCTTTGTTAGGGAGTAGCATGGAAGACCCATCGGAAGCATAGGCGCCGCCAATTCAGTTCTCAATCTCACATGGGTACCCAGAGTTTGACAGGGGGATGTCCGTCAGTGTTATAGTACGGTTGAAAGTGGGTTCTAATAGAAAACTTTAGTAAGAAGTTAACTGAAAAGAATTAGATGAAGCAAAGTTGAAGAGTTTGACCACTGAAAAGTGAAGCAGATGTTGAAGCGCTGAAGTTCAATTTGTACTCATTAATGTGAAATTCCTTGTCGTTAAGTTGTTGTTGGTATGGCTACATGCTCAGTTCCAGTTAGTGACCCCGTACGAAAACGATAAGCAACTGGTTGCGTATTCTTGTTGGAGAACAAAAACTGGATGTGCACATCTACGGGAAGAAGCTGCAAATTCCCTTGAATTTTTTGGATAAAAAATGTCAAGTATGTTTATTGGATGTACTACTCGAGACAGCAATCCTAGAAATTAATTCCACTTGAAAATACTGGAAGAACTATGGAAGGTATGCTTTTAGCCAAGCCTGTATTTGGAATGATGAATTTGGATTATCAAATTTAATGAATAATGGTTCAGTACTGATTTACAACACGCTGTAGAAGGGATATGATTTTGTAGTGTCGTTTTCTGAAATACCAGTGAGGCTGAAGTTCTGAGAGAGCCATAAGGCTTTTAGATAAAAGTTGGAGAGATGAAGCGATGGAAACCATCCATTCGCTAAAGGGAATTCAAAGATTTTTCCTTTTTCTATTTAGTATAGTGGTACAGTGAACGACAAACATTCCTTTATGGGTAAGTTCAGCGAACGACTTCAGAGGAACCTTGGGTGGTGTAATTTCCGTTTATGAAACTTTGAAACGATGTACGAGAAGTGATCCATTAATTTATTTAAAATGCATTGAGACCACCGCTCAAAGAGACTGTAATGCAGTCGAATCGCTTTTCCTGATATTCGGCACCTTTAGCCTACCATTCTTATCCAGCCCATCATTGCTTCAAGCATTTGCTTGCCCTGAAGTCATAAAGATTAAGGGAGAGAGGAATGTTCTGAAATGTTTCCAATTGATTTCTAAACATTCTATACTTCCACATATCTCTCCTGACATTCTTACTGCCACCACACTTCTTTCAGACATATCGAAGAACATTGCAAACGTGCCAAATGATGTGCCAGCTGCTGGAACCATCTCACTTCAGGTTTGACATGTTGCTTTATCACTTCTGATCAGATTGCATAGCTTTTGGTGGCGATCCGGGGAAGGCTTCAAGATGGATTGTCACACTGACAGAACAGAGAGAAATTCATGTCCCATTCACTTTTACTTACTTTCATCGCACTACCACAGAAATCTTCCCTGCCAATGGCCTTTTCCATAAATTCCTGGATGTGTAAAATACTTCAAACAGTGTGTACCGTCACCATATCAGCAACTCCGAGTCTGAAGAAAGTGTCCTCCCCCGAAATCCCGGAAAACCATCGTATAGTTGCGCAATAGCACAGTGCTGACTATTTTGTGCCGCCTCTTCTGCTTGTTGTTGTCCCATCGCGTGGTTGTTGAGGTAACGCATTTATACAGCTCCGACAAGTTTCAGTTGGTCTAATTTCAATACTGAATCTTGCAGATTACGGCTTGTAAACGACAGGAGGGAGAATTGAAAAGAGCAGGTGCGGAAACGTTATTGGTTGATACGTCTGATGTTGAAGCAAGCACGAGTACAGCTTTAAGCTGCAGAAATTTATCATCAAACACCCTTCTCGGTCGGCGGCAACCATTAGTTAGTAAGGGTTCGAATCCCAGATTGCTTCTACAATAACACTGAGTTCAACTAAAGTTCAAAGCTTCTTTGGTCAATGAAAATTTTCATGATGAGCGCAGAATTCTTTCATTTTGTTTAAATCAGTTGAATCTTAACACGTCATTTCATTATATATAACTTTGATCTGTTCTATTCTAGCGAATCGTTTATTTTTTTTCAGGGCTCCGATACTTCATTCCCCAACTTTTTTTGACCCTAATTCTTAAAAATTTGAAGTGGCATTTGTGCGTAAGAAGATATGGTGATTTTGTATCGTTGTATAAAGTCAGCAAACGCTGGAAACTGAAATTCACTAAATTTGCATATTTTTTCGAATTTGATGGAATTCCAGCATGTTGTTGATTCATTTCATTTCAGCGGAGAAGTGTGTCACCAGATCATCGTGCAAACGCAAGCCAGCCTTACCGAGGAAGCGGCCGAGCACTATGCAAGAAGTGGGATATTAGTTGATTACTCCAAATGTTTCCATTTTTATCGATTTATTCAAGTGTATGTTTTATTTTTCAATTTTTTTTCAGCCCGTCATCATAAGTGCTGAAACAGGTGAAGCTGTTGATGATGATGTTCTCACGGAAGATTCAGTTTATTTATCTGGAAATACAGTTAGCAGCAGGGATTGCAGATCTGATTTAGGTTTGATAATTTTTTGACTACATCTGAATAACATTGTTTGAAATAAAAACTTTTACTTTGCAGTGAATAACAACGCACGAGGAAAAGTGATAGGATCAACTGACTTCTGTAAGGATAGCACCGATTTACAACGGTCGTCATCAATGACAGAAAGATGTGTATCCCCAAACTTATATGTTGCAACAAATACAGCGAATATGTATGTCATAGGAAGATATCTGTTTCAATTTTTCGTTTCCTTTTTTCAATGTTTTGAATTTTGTAACTATCTGTAGATTGCAGTATATTTTTGTTAAGAGTGCCGTATTTTTTACTTGAAAAAATTTGTTTTGCTTTTGGTTAAATTTCTGAATCGAATAGCATAGAAGATTATCAGTGCGAAGTAGCTCAGTAGTTTCAAAAAATCGTAAATACAAAAAAAGTTGAATTAGGAGAAAAAGATTTGTGTAGCTGTATGAGGCAATGGAGCAAAATAAAAATGTAGTTTTTGTCTTTTTTATAGTGCAGCAATTTTTTCATAATCCCGTCATGTAATGCTGCGCTACTACCCATTACCTGCTTAGAGTACTTAAGTAAAAAGTAACATTTTTGCACAAGATAATCTGCGTTTCACGTATTCGTATGTGCACTACTAACTCTTTTAGTTTGCATTGTGATAGCGAACTCCTTATTGGTGAAATTAAAGCTGAACATTGGGAAACTTCGTCATTATCTTCTATTTCCGATGCACTGGTGATAGACACACGGTCAAACAGCTTATCATCATTAGATGATATTAATGGAAAGCAACAAAATGTGGAATCATTTGTTATCACTGAGACAGTTGACTATATGGATTCTACTGAACTTAATATGAGTTTGTCAGAGGCTCCTATCAGGTCTGTGGAAATACAGATTACCGAGAATCCATCTTCAAAAACCACTGATTCTGTGGACAGGTGCTTTGTTTCGTCAATTTGCTTATTTTTGACTGTGATGGAGTTGCGAAAATATAAGTATGAATGGTATGTAATCATACGAAAGTAACATTCAGGAGGTGTGTTGCACGGGACTTGAAATAATTCGGTGGTAGATTTGTCTCTTTTTTTACCTTGCACATTTCATGAATATTTGCAAACAATTTGAAAAATCTTCCATCATATTTTTTTCAACTGCACTAACTAACATGCCACTGTTATTTGTGCTAAGATTTATTAACTTGTCTCTTTTTTGGCTTCAGCCTGATTATAACTTATCGTGGATGAAAACATAAACGATAATCTTTGTGCTAGAAAACCCGAAGGAGTTTAAGGTCTAGGTTTGTCCCTGAAGTGTGTAAGGATGTTGGTTTTTGTTTCAGGACAAATCAGGAAAAGACTGATGGAAAAATTTGCAAGCTTTCCGAACAATTCATAAATCAGCGCAATGGTTCGAGTATATCAAATCTTAACGATGTCTTGATTTTCAATGCTGCAGTAAACAGTTTTCTTTTGGCCAATGCAGGTAACAAAATCGATGCTTTGTTTTGTTCTATGTTATTGGAGTTCGATAGCTATGTCTTTTCACTCTGACATTCGGATTTTCGATTCGCTCATCTAGCTTCATTTTGAAAGTTCAAATTATTGTGATCACTGTATCTGAATTAGGCGGTATATTGGACTTATCATTATTTTGGAACCCGAAATTTTGATGATCAATTAAATCCTAGTTTTTACTACTTCTTGAAGTTCGGTAGTACATATCGACAACACTCCAGTAAAACAAATTTTGACATTTATTAAATTGATGTAAGGTTTAGAAATTATCCTTACCAAGAAATTGTTATAGCTGCTGGATCGGATACAGCGAGTGTCTTCATCACTCCGGAAATATTTGCATCTCTTTCAGCTGCTGGGTTATCGCCTTCTTTAGGCATTCCGTGCTCGTCCAATTTTACGGACAGTATGTTTAATTTTTTCTTAATGAACTGCAAATTTATTGATAAGCATGTTTTGCTTTTATGTTGCTGCCGTTGTTTATGCGCACTTCATCTCTTTTATTGCAATCTTTTGTTTTATTATCGCGCTTAGACATCACCTGATTCTTTTGCGGAACGCATGCTTTCTCATCATATCTCCAAATCCTACTGATTGCATTTGGAATAGTAGTTTTGCATATACGCTCAGTAAGAGATGAACTTCGGAAGTACCTGGTGCTGTAAATTGCATGTTCCATAATCCACCATTGCCAAATGTCAGTGAAGACTTGCGGCTTCGTTTTTAGCTAGAAGTATCTATTTAATCGAGTTTGGATACTGCACTTATGGTGCTGGCTAATGATTGACTCACGAATAGTCTGGATTGTTTCAAAGAATAGTGAATGCGTCAGTTCTTTAATTTGTGAAAAGCTTTGTAAAACGTAATAGACCAGAATGACAGTGTGTTATTTAAAACCACAGGTTTATCACCGAGCAGAACATTCATGAACTACAAGTTACTTATGAATGGTGTTCGTTCAATGGTTTTATCACCAACGAATTCAGTGCATCTGGAAACAGCCTTCGATCTGGCTGAACCTCTTGCGCCTGAATTAGTACCAGAACCAGCTGAATTTGTGGATGTTCATGAAACACTGTCACCGCAGTATGAAACGTTAAAACCCCTTACCCCACTACCACCAACTTCAGCAAGCGAACTTATGCTACCTGCATGTGGAACTTTGCTGCTAAATCACCCGACAGGATTGATAACCAGAGCATCTTTGTCTTACACCAATGATGGTATGTAATTTTAACAGCTTTTCCTTCTGTGCTTTATCTTTTTTGCATGCAGTTATTGTTCCACTTACGAAGTCGTATTTTCACATTCTTGAATAAAACTGAAATATTGCATGGTGGTTATCTTACATCTTAATGGTGGTGTCTACTATTATCTTTCGGGAGACTAGTGGAAACTGTGATGTGTAAATATTCGTAGTAATCTTTAGTAACAATATAGTTGCCATTACTCCTATTAGCACTCTTTCATAATTCGCACTGTCAAACAAAGTTAAATCACTTTAGAGTGAATAAGGTTCCTAATTATTTGGAAAAACAGACTTTCGATCTACTGTGTCAAAAAGAACGTCCTAACCGTTTGCTAGAATTTTAAATTCATTTAACATTGCGTTTTTGTAGTTCATGGACTGTTTCGGGCTTAGGCAGTCAAAGGATATATAATGATTATTTCTCTGTCATCTAATTTTATAAAAGATAATCTTGTGTTAATCTGTCACATTTTTTAATCCGGAACTCTTGAATACAAATTTATGCCCATAGTCAATGTCTATGAATGGGATAGTTTGAATTGTACATTGTTGGCGTAAGTTGGTAGTTGAACTGGTACAGCAGTACATCAGTCTTGGAACGGTTGTGGCAGTGATTCATGTCGTTTAGGTAGATTTTTGTTTTTAGCAATGACAATCACAGATTTTAAAATTTGATAGCAGAAACAGTTTAAAAAAAATCATGTCGATGACGACATCTGAAAAAAAAGTGTTTACCACAAATGGTACCATTGCCTTGCATCTTGTTTTTGGCATTCTTCCTCTCCAGCTTTTTTTAGACCATTTATATCAATATTTTATAATGAAATTTGGATATCATCGCCTTTATTTCCTATTTCTGTGGTAAAACAGCACAACGATTCTTTGAACACCGCATAATAATTGCTTTGCGTTGTTATTCAAAAATACCAGCTAATTTCCATTTGATATTAACACACTCGATCGCTTTGTTTTTTCTAACAGTTCATTAGCGTGATTATTCGGAATTTCTGATTTCTTACCTGAAGCTGTTTTGGCTTTTTTGCTTGCGGAACTCATTCATTTTCAAAATTTATTTTTTTTTTCGGTTTCACATATTAATTAGAAACGTTACTTTTGAATTCACTTTATTTGCCAGTTTTTGGTATTGTTTATAGGTTTGTTGAGTGTTGATCAACAACAGAACGCAAATATGTTGCTCCTAGAAGCGGCTGCTGCTGCCACAGCTGCAGGAACGATAAGAGACCTATTAGGTTTCTCTCTTTTTCTTTTAAAATTCTATGTAGTTTCTCTTCATTTCCAAAACAAAATGCGAGAAATTTGTTCATTATATAAGTATCATAAAATGAAATGAATTGTAGGAATCACATCGACAAATGGTGATGATGCTACAGCACTCGATGTTATGAGCTACGATAAGCCGAAGTTATCTGCAGTTCCATCAACATCCGCTACAGCGGAAGTGGTTGCCACCAGTGCTCCAAACATGTTTTTTAGTGATTTTAATGATGGAAACAACAAGAAATACGACCAGCATTTAGGATATTCTTCGCTCAATGATAGCACAGCATCTACTGGCGAAAATATTGTGAATATGTTGAACGTTCGTCGTTTTCCAGGATTCATCATGAGTTCATTAATGCTTGCTTTTTCTCCAAATTTATATCGTTTTAACTGTGTGTTTATTTTTTTATTTTGAAAATCTGTGGAAAATCTCTTACTATTTTATGAGATACTTTCCACCCGTGTCAGCTTTCTATCATATGCATTTTCTGAAGACCGAAAATTTTCAGAAAACGAAGAGCTATTAATCAGTCTCATTATAATTTGAATATCAGCTGTTTCTATTCTTTGCAGCTGGGTGATGCAAAACGTCAGTCGAATAAAGCAGGACGATGCAAAATCAGTGATGTGAAATTAAACGTGAAAAGACGAGCAAATGATGAGGTTTCTAATGTCACTTTTTTGAATATATTGTGGAATCTTCTTTTAATTAATGCTTCTCTTTTTAATGTTCTAAATGTTTTTGGAGAAATTTTTTTTGGAAGATTTACGGAATAGGACACTTATAAAAAATCGATCTTCAGAGAGACAAGCTCTTTGTACAGTTTCAAAATTTTACCGACACATTGATTCCAGACTTTGAATAGTGCAGCACGTGCAATTACTAAGGAAGAAAAGATCGATCTGGACGAACTGGAGAACTTTGCTCAAACATTTAAAAAACAGCGCATTAAATTCGGTAAGATATAAAATTTCAGTCTAATGGTATTGCGGACAATGAGATTCGTAAAAATAAACATTCTATAATGCGATGCTAAAATGAAAACTGTATTCTATTTCATCATCTTCATCATGAAGATTAGGATTGGAAAAATTTTCCTATTGAAAAATGCAATTCATCACTTCTTAGATTAATTCTTAATTGTGCTATTTTTTTAGGCTGAATTTTGTAGTAGATCAACAACTTTAAATTCGGATTTTTTAGGTTTCACCCAAGGTGATGTTGGTCTTGCCTTAGGACGTCGTTATGGCACTGACTTTTCGCAAACAACCATATCACGCTTCGAAGCACTAAATTTATCTTTCAAAAACATGTGTAAATTACGGCCATTACTCAAAGAATGGTTAGAAGATGCGGAAGCAGCATTGGCAAACGGGGCAACAATCAGTGATCTTTTGGAAGCACCTTCTAAAGAACCTGCTCCGCAAGTTCGTTTATTGATTTATTTTTTTGTTGCTGCAATATGGTTTCGATAGAATTCTACCAAGACATATATTTCATAATGTGTTTAATTGTGTGTCCATACTTTGAGTATGTAAATTCGAATCATAACTGCTCTTGTTTCTTCTTGCATCGGGATCCTTCGTGCTTTTAGTAGAATAATGTTATAGAACAATATTCAGATGAGATGAGAAAAGAATTCCTACCCGTAAAAGATTAACAACAGGAATATTTTTAAGGTTTCTGTCCAAATTTCAATAGCCTTCATTCAGGAATTCTAATTTCTAATATGTGTTTTAACTAGCAATTAGTCTGAAAGGCCAATGGTACAGCATTTCTGGGAAACAGCTTTGTCCTCCATTTCTGTTCTTCATATCTTCACTTGTTTCATTTCGCTAATGCACGCTTGGCAACTCTTTTTTTGCCATTTCTTTGAGCTTTTTTTGCACATCAAGGATTTCTGGAATTCTTCGGAACAAAGATAATTTAGATGTTTTATTCGTAAAACTTTAGTTTTTAAAAACGTTCAAGTCTTGATTAGAATCACAAACAAATTGGCAATAGTGTTGATACCAATTTTGAAAATTTCGCATCAGTGCTGATGGTTTTGCTAATGAAAAATCTTTGGAAGCATTATCACATTATCACATCATGTCCCTCTTTTTCGTGAGATACAAAACAAATTTTTGGGTGCTCGAAGTTTTAAACTAACGACAGTTCTTTTGGATACAAAAGTGAAATTACAATCCGAGAATCGGATTTCTTCAGGACATATGTGAGTGGGAGCTTTTTTACCGATCCAATGAACTGTCGTACGAAACCTTTGCACGGAGGATTTTTTCTAAACGTAATGTGACCGTGATCTACAGTAGGACGATCCTTACAATCATATGTCGTGATAACAGAAATGTAGGTAAGAATAAATATGGTACGCGGAAATACTGTTGATTGGCTGTACAGTCCGCCTTGATGACATACAGGTCCGAGCTGATTCGGGACTTTGAGCAAATAATTCTTTGGCGTTGGTATCAGATGCCATACCAAGATTTAAATAACTGCTAAGTAGAAGAATTCCGATGTTTATAGTGGAAATTTTTCTTGAATGCTTCAGTCATATTATCAAAATGTCTGATTTTACAATAACTTCCTATATTCTTGGTTTATTTGCCGGAAGTAGGGAGTTAGGTACTAAAGTCATGATGTAATGGGAATCCTTGATAATTTATGTTTTCCTTGTCTTTTCGCAATTTACAGCAAGTGAGGAAATATATTTTAGGGCAGAGTTTATATTTCTAAAATGTTTTTGGCAATATGGAATCACAGTGGGAATGGTTTAAGATATTCAAATTTGTTTTGATAGATTCAGTATACTTGTCATAGTTATTAATGATTATTGGTGTTTTCATTTTTTGCAGATATTGTTATAATGAATAATATAATTATTAGTCGAAATTATATAAGTTAATAAGTAATACTTGTAGTATAAATTATCATTTGCAAAGTTCAAGATATATTGGGTACTTCAAGTTTCTAATTATACCTTTTTATTTTTTAGTTGAATATCCATGTATTGTGTGCTTTTGCCTGCATTAGGAAAAGTTCCAAAAAGCAGTTTTGGTTCCATGTAGAATGCTCCACTTATGAAAGAAGAAGTTGAAAGCGTAGTACTTTTTCTTGTCTGCTTTTTATCTTCAAGTATTAGGACTGTGAATAAAATGCGTCGTAGTTCATTAAAGTTTAGAGGAACTATATTTTCAGTGAAGAATAATCACTGAAGTAGTTCATATTTAAGTCATTTAAGTGATGAAGTGTCTGGATCTATGTAATTTTTAACACCCTTCAGAAATTGGTATTGGAGCCTTAGTACTTTTTTTATGTTTCTTATCTTCAAATATTAGGACAGTGAATAAAAGGTTTCGTAGCACTGATTAAAGTTTAGAAGAAAATATATTTTCAGTGACGAATAGTTTATTCAATAAATAGATTCAATAATTGGATCCGAAAGTATTTTTGAAGAGATACTTGGATAGCTATTAGGTTGTTCAAGTTTTTTCAGTACCCGACATCAGTTATACGTTTGCCATTGAACAACAATAAGCCGAGCTCCTTAGTGAGCGTCAGTATAAGCAGTGGGAATAAAATGCTAAGCGATGAATCGCCTTCACCAAATGGATCTGTTGTATGCAGTTCAGGCGCTGGTGTTCCGTTGAAAAAACGTCGCAAGCGAACCAACTTGGATTTGGCACAACGTTCTGCACTGAATACTTATTTTGACATGAATCCACGTCCGGACCATGATAGGATGGCGGAAATAGCTGAATTGGTGAGGCTAGATCGAGATGTAAGTTGTAATTATTAATTGCTTTGTATGACTGCATTCAATCACAGATATATCCCTTGTTTCACTAAAATTAATTTCACAGCTCACTATGATCATGCTGTGGATATCAGTCGTTTGAAGTAATTATGCTTCATTGAAAAGAGTGTAATAATTACCCTTTATGCTTTGACACTTACCGTTTTCAGTCCACATTATGATTATCAAGGTGACTTGGTATGTGTAGTTCATGTTATTTTTGACTTGTAATGACTTGTAAATATTCCATTTTTACTCTGATTAGCTCAATTTCAGGTAGTCCGTGTATGGTTTTGCAATCGACGCCAGAAACTTCGCAAAGAATAATCTATGATTAGTATTGTAGTTCGGTTCGTCCCCTCCATTTTATTATCACTCTACGATTCGTCTTTTTCTGCCTTTTCTTGCCTCAGAAGTCTTTCTCGATACAGAGTAGTCATTTCCTCTTTTTTTGCTTCATATTCAGGTAAAATAATTCAGCGGGTTTATTGCGACTTGCCTTCTTGCAACTCATTTTTTCACTTTTTCTAGTGGAAATGAACAATAAATGTTCAGTAACAGCTGAAAGAAAAGAAATTACATGTTCATTACAAGTCTTTAATACTTTGACATACTAAAACGTGATTCCAAAATGTTGTCCTTGTGTTACATATATTACATGTATATCTAGTGATATATATACCAATTGTAAAAATTGATGTTTAGCTGGAAGAGTCCTTTGTTTTTAGAAATTGACTCTCTGTAATCGCTGTTATTGATTCCTTGATTTTCTAATGTGCCTTCTGAATTCTTTTTTCTGCGTTTATATCGGATTGATTTTTATTCCTTAATCTTCTGTTTCCTAGCATTTCATCATTAAATGCATTTTTTGCGATGTGTTTCTTCCAATGTTTAGTTTTATTTTTGCGTGCGTTCTGTTTTTTATTTATTACGCCCAATATATGCATAGTTTCTTTTTCCAATTTTGATGAAAGCTGTCGATCTTCTGATGAGGTTAGAGTAGCTCTCGTCCTGCCGCATCCAGTTATCTTCCCGTAAAGCTTTGCTCACTGTTGTTAACAGATCACTCGTACATGAGTAATTCCAGTTATTCACGTCTTCTTTCATTATATTGAGCTCCATAATAATTAGTTCTTCTGTGGAATTCCTCAAAAGGCACTTGAGTCAGGTATTTACTGATTTCTTTTCAGTCATTTGGTAATTAGAAATAGTTATGTCTTTTGTGGAGTCCTCTTATTGTTCTTTGGATGTGCTTTGTGCATCGTTGTTTCCCAAGTTGAGCTAATATTTTATACTTTCTATGCGAGAAATGCAGGACATCGGCTTGTTCATTAATGGGTATTTCGAAACATCTGACAACATTGCTGCTCATAAAACAAATAAGCTTTCAGCATTCATGTATTTTTAAAATGGGTCCAACAGATTTGGTTTATTCTGAATTCAACAGATATTCCGGTGTTCTTTATAAGGAGTGTTTACTCTAACGAATGTACCAGCTCATTATTTCGTTGTAAATTCCTAAAATTTAAAATTGTATTTGGAAGCAAGCTTTTTGATTCGAAAAGTCATTTCGGAATCCGCTAACAGATGGATTTCAAATCAGTGCTTTTTATTTAAGTGTCGACCGATACCCCGAGTAAATATCATGGTTTTGCTTTCAAAATTGTTTAATAAGGCCAAGGTTCGCCTTTAGGATCTACCAGCCACTTAGTTTGATGGTTGCTCCATAGCAAGCGCAAACTGAATTTAAGCTGTAGTGAGATGTGATTGACAATCGTTATATATATACCTTTGGGACTGTTTACCGAATCCCTTTTAGATTCGTCAGTATTAGATTCATTTTTAAAATGCATACAGAGTAGAGTAACTTTTCCTTCATGTGCTTATATTTTTTTCTCAGTGCTAATTATCATTTCCGGTTGTTTTTACCTTGTTTTGATTGTCCATTCAATCTTCTGTTTCATGCTGCAGTTGAAAAAAAATCCATTACGCAGTTGTGGTTTTTGGTTTCAACTGCTATTTTCTGTCTGTTGTGCTTGCTTCCAGTCGACGAGTATATGTTTGATAATCATGGCCAGTTTATTTAACGTAACACAGCGAGAATAAAACAATTGTTTTCACATATTTTAGATTCCCTTTGTTTAAAACATCAAATGAGATGATAATCGTCGTTGTCGTTACAAGTCTGGTTTGTACAAAGACAATACTAAAGCTTTTAGTTCCCGCTTCTTTTTGCAAAACAACAGAGCACACGCAGTTTCTAACTTAGATCGGAAAATTATGAAAGAATTTTAACTTTGACAGTTATTAGCAAGAACGGTAAGGGAAGTCATTAACTGGGATATGGAGAAGAAACCGGAAGGAAAAGAAAAGTCGAAATGCTATCCAAAGCAGGATAGAAACGATAAAAGAATTATCCAACAAAATAAGTACAATATTTTTTACTGTTTACCCAGTTAGCACTGTTTTTTTATTCCAAACACTGGAGTTATGGAGCCAGGTTTTTTTAAGACTGGGTGACTTCCCTTATTATTGATTGATTTCCATCTAGAGTCGGTTTCCGGGGCATCGTGGCTGAACTTCACGAGTGGTTTGCGGACATTTGACACATCTCGTGGATGACACAGAAGTCCAATATGGAACAGGCACTTACGCGTGCATGTGATATAGCAGAAGTCTGATCAGGCGGTGCAGGTCAAGTGCAGATTTCTGTGCGACCTCTTTTCTCCTGATTTTGCGGGGAATCTCAGAGTTGACAGCAACATTACGAACTGTGTCTATCCATTTTTCTCTGTTGAATATTGCAGTTCGCCATGCATGTGATACAGAGGCAAGTCTGCTAAAACAGCATAGGTGATGAGCGAGTTTTTCTGCGGTATCTTCGTATTCAATGTGATCGGAGCTGAGACGCTGTCGCATTGAGTTTCTTCCCCTGTAATCAAAAGCTGGTGGCAAGTTGGCCATAAAGAACATTTCAGGAAAAGGTGATCCTCTATCTTGGATACGTGTCTACGCTTCGGAACAGCGTCTCAGCAGCATGGCTTCAATGAAGGTGAAATGTACATATTGTTGCTAAGGTGCTCAGTGTCATCCGAATAGTTCAGCCTGTTATTGAGCTCACGAGTCCATGGAACAGTGGCATTCATACAATGAAATTATTGAGTTCTCATCCTGACATTGTTGTAATTTCAAAACTTATTTATAAAAAATATGCTATGCTGATGAGTGAACATGCCAACAACAATACTTGCTGTATTTCTGATGTCTTTTCTGAATGAGAGAATTCTCTTTTTTATTCATTCCGCAATTCTGATGCTGTGCAGATTTAGTTGTATTTAAGCATGTATACCAGTCGGTTGAAAGGTTACATACTGAACTGAACTGAGAAAACACAGTGATCGAGTGGAAGTATGCAAAAAAAAAATCAAAATCAGTTGGAAGATGTTTAAAAGCAGATGGCATGCAGCATTATTAATGGAATCAATTTGTTTGTCTTGAAATGCATTATGAAGTTAAAATTCTTTTCCATTCTACCAGAAGATCTGAGATACTGTACGAAAATGAAATTCAACTCAGTGTAATGGGATACCACTGTGGTGGCAGTATAATATTACGTTCAAATTGTACAGGCACGTTGCATCGCTGTTACTAATGGCATTTATTCCTTGACCTGCTGGATCACAAAATCGTAAGCAACGATCACCAACTCCCAACTTACTATCTGCTAAATTCAAATGCTCACAACATTTGCGATTATCCTGAAACGAAGAGCTGACAGTAAATAGATTTGAATAAACTCACCATAAATTATTAATTTTGAGAGAACTGTGTACGACGTCATGCTCATTCCATTTTTGTTTTTTCAGTATTGATAGCTTTGACTCTTCTAGTTGACAACGTACTTACAACTCTGATGATGTGACAGTAGTCCCAATTCTTTTGCGAGACATATACGGAAGAGCATATTGGGTTGACGGTTAATGCATGTATTCTAATGTTTTTCAAATGATGCTATTTGGCAAGAATATAGGAGGCATTATAATCAAATGGAACCACTTACCGTAAGAAATTTTGACAGTAAACAAATTCATTTTTACCTGATTTTGTGAGGCACAATAAAGTATGGCACCAACATGTTTCAGGCGACATTTTCTGGATGTAACTACTTCCATCAGCTAGAAATTTATTGTGATAAACGTGCTGGATTCAAGTGAAATTGTGAATATGAGTAACTGAACAATTTAGTATAAATTTGAAAGTTACAAATATCACTGCTAGACCGTCCGCGATTTCTTAACATCATCTCATTAGCCGAGCTATCAATTAATCAATGAGTACTCTTACCAAATTTCTCGCCAGAACCTCTTCAGTTTCGTATTGACATAGATCATGACATCCTTCTGGCACGTACAGTTGACAACAATGACGGAATAGTACGTCAGCTCGACTCCTGTTGATACATGGACTGTAATCCGTTTCCGGATGACTGCATCTTCCCTAACACAATGCTACCGTTAAACGTGTCATGATCATTACCAAATTAATTAGTAATTTATAAATTTCGTAGAGGAGATATGATCTGGGAAAAGTGGTAGACTTCTTCAACTATGGTAACACAATAGTCCTTCTTAATATGCCTGTGCATTTTGAGCAGAAAAAAACAACAGAACACTTTGTTTAAAGGAAATAGAAAATTATAACGCCTTGTGAAAACCTTTTCTTCCACTGCTTTACAGATTGTGCCAATCCCAATGACAGCAATTAATGAAAGCAAGATTACTTTCCAAAGCATTCTCTAAAACACAGTTTTTTGAAAATAAAGAGATTCAAGTGCTATTGAGTTTGCTTCATACGCTGATAAATTGTTTACAACAGGTCATTAATTTTGTAAACTTATGGACTGCTAAATACAAAGTTAAATGAAGATAGAAAAAACATGGAAACAATTCTATTTTGGGAGGAAATTGAATTGAGTGGACGGAAGAAAATACCGAACGGGTGGATGCGTCTGGTAAGGATGAGTCATGACATTAAATATGTTAAAACTGTGATACCCGGAATTCGGGTCAATTTTATTCCTGCCACACGGATGTGAATCCACTAAATAGGTAAAATTCTATAATAACTCCAATTCTTTCAATCCATCACACCGCCTCTCTATCCAGACATTTCAAAACAATCAATTATCAATCAGTGCAATAATGAAAATAAATATTCGCTGCTCATTTTGACCCAAATCGGTAGAAATATTTTCTCTTCAAAATTACAGCATTTGTTTCAAGATATCTGAAATGACAGAGGAAGTAGAAGGAAGGCTAACTTGTAAGTTACTCATTGCACAGGAAGTGCCATATCAGTTGAGCTTACTGATATGATTGCTCCGATCGCTAGGTAAATAATAACACACTTTGACGATTTCAAATTTTTTTCTCCCATTCAAAATCACATTCTTCATAAATGAGAAATATGTAGGAATTGGTCCAATTCAGAAAAAATTCGGTGAAAATTACTTCACTCATTTGCAGTAATGGTTTCCAAATCGAAGACCGAAATGAGCTGATAATGGTGATTGAATAGTATTTATAGTATCATTGGTCATATAACAAAAAAAATGAATAATTCTTGTTGATTCCTACTGTTTACTTATTTCGTATTCATTTTCTGGATGTTGCAACAGTGATGTTCACCACACATTCTTCCAGTAAGTCCTGGCTTTTATTCCAAAGCAAGATACTTGAGTTCCATGAAATCGTTGAAATTAGAGATTAGGCATGAATTTATTCCCACACGAAAAAAGATAAAATTACTTGTTGGCAATGTTGCCTTTCTCCAGAAAAGCTCAAGGGTGACGTGACATGCTGTGTCGCAATTTAGCTAGCGCTGATATAGTTGTTTGCCGGAGATCTTTCTCTTGAGAACTCAAACTCGAACTTGGGTAATTGAAAAAATTCGTGTAAGATTATAAGCTGCAAACGCATTATAAATTCGAATACAGTAAAATGTAATAATGATAAGTCCAAAGTATTTGTGGTCGGAGCGGTAGAGTCGGTCAATTCCAGAAGTGAACTGATAAAACATATATATCTTGGAGAAATAATCCATGTCTACATATATCTTGTTCTATTGGTCTGGGTCAATTAGATCGCGACACATCATTCTTGACCAGTTGCCGGCGAAGTACATAATAAATTCGGCATTGTGGAGCCATTTTGACTCTTGTACCTCTAACTTCGCGCTTTTGGCGACATCCTGCTTCATTGAATGAGTCAGAATTTAAAATTTTTGTTAGTCATGATTCGCATTAATTCTCCGATTGAAGTAATGTGAATGCGAAAACAAATTGAATTCTAGCTAGATGCACATCCTAATTAATCAGCTAACTGATTTAATGAGTTAAAACAAGATGCGACTCATTGTTTTTTTAAAACGTGAAATCCTGAACTATTCACGGTGTCTCAGTAAGTAAACTAAAAGTGAATAACAAGACATTTAGTATTTTCAGTTATTAGTGGAAATATTTTATGAGAATTTTTTTAGATTCAATTACACTATTTGTCGATTTTAAGTGATTGAATTTTCACCTCTTTGTTCATGAAAAATGAAATTTCATAGGGTTATCATGGGTAATAACAGTCGAAAAACGAAACTCCAAGGCATGGCATTCATAAAACCGTTCAGTTTTTGCATTTCCTAGAACAATTTAAAGTATTAACTTGTTCATCGCACAAATGATAAAATGCTATAGAAATACCGAATTTGTTAAATCCATTTCTAGTAGCTGTTTTTGATTAATGATTAGTTTTCAAAGAATACCTTTCGAGGAGTCAATTTATTTTCAAAGTCCACCCGAACTTTTTGCCACAGTTACTGCACTTCAAATTTTTGCTAAATTACAGTGGAAAATCCATATACTTTATGAATCACGTGAGTGGATTTTGTGGATCACGTCACAACCTGCTGATCACTCAGTGCATACGATTTGCATTTTTCGTTGTCAAGTTTTCGCTTGGATCAAATTGATCACTAAATGAACTATTTGGCTCATCATCGATTGAAGCTCTTGACAGAATGTTTTTTGTGTTCGTTCACGGAAATAGTAACTGTGCCAATGTTTACCTTTTCAGCTGTAGCAAAGGCAAAGGTAAAGTATGAAAGAACAGTTGAACTTGTAAGTGCGAAAACTCGATGGAAAATGCATTTTCAAAACATTTCAGAGGCGAAGGAAAATATGAAGAAAGCTAAACTATCTAACAAAGTTAAAATTTTCTTTCATTTCAACTTCATTAAGAATCATACAAATGCTTTTCGCATCTTGAAAAGATTAAGTGCTGTCAAAGCAGTAATTCTTGAAGATTTTCAAAAAAAGATTTAGGTGGCCTGGTCAATTAAATATTACTGAAAGTCTTCTAATCAAAGTTCAATGCAAGCAAAACAATTCTAGCACCATTTTTTGACGAATCAATTCGATTGTAGACTTTTTAAACTTTCTTATTTAATGAAGCTCCTTCACGAAGCATTTTCATTGTTCAATATCATCTGCAAAATGAAATTTGGATTAAGCAGTGAAAATTCAAACCAATTTTTTGCAACAAGTTGCATTTCCACAACTTTTGCAACCGTCCTAAATATTCCAGGTTGCCAAGATTTGTACCATCGCAACTTCAAAAAATTGGTCAGTGGTCACTTTTGACCTTATAGCTGCCCATTCACCATATGAATCCCTTCGTAGTTAACAGTGCACTTTGCTTCGGCTGCACAGTACAAGGGAAACAAAAAACTTCTTGCTCTTGGCACATTATCACTGCAATCATTTCATCGTTGCCCGACCAGTTATTTCTCCCTATGACTTCGACTTTTTTTTTCCTTAGCGTTTGTCCCGCTTGGTTGCAGGGTCTGCTTCTGTGGAGCATTTTCTTCTTACATCCGACTCCATAGATGCAAGTTGTTGTTGTGTTCCATTTCCCTTGTTATTTTGTTTCTCCACTTTCGGACTCAGGGCGATTACTTCTTTCCCATTTCATCCAGGTGGCGTAGATTTCTTCTTTCGTACTGCCATTGTCGGAGATTGTTGAGCCAAGTTGCATCTCATTCTTCTTGCGACTATCATTGCCCGACCGACCCGTCGCAAAGGTCTGTCGTTCTGTCGTCGGTGATAACATATCTGGGGATTGAACCCCTGTATGTGTATCGTATTTATCGATACAGCTATAATTTGTAAAAATATAGAAAGAAGCCACCTGGATGAAATGGGCAAGAAGTATCGCCCTGAGTTCAACACAATAACAAGAGAAATGGAACACAACAACAACCTGCATCTATGGAGCCGCACGTAAGAAGACAATGCTCACAGACAGAAGCGGACCCTGCAACCTAGCGGGGGACAAACGCTAAGGAAAAAAAAGTCTTACCAATAAAAAAAGGCCATAAAGCCAACATTTATTTCCAAATCTTCCGTACATACCAGAATGGCAATGCCATAACTGCGAGCTGAGACAGTCAACCAGCAGAAAGCTAATAAGTGGCTAACATACGGGGACAGATGTTTCGACCAGAATTTTCACATTAAGACTAAAGTGTTAGCGACCACAGCACAGTGCTGTAACCCGCTCTAGCATCCTTACCACACACCTTCCTGGTGTTTACAACTGTAGTGATTCATTTAGGATACGTGTCATGTATGTATCTCAATAACAAAGTTTTGATAGGTTAGACACCTCACATGTTCGTTGATCTTGACAGCAAACAGCTGAGATCAAAACTAGAACATATATAGTGATTAAAATGGAATTATTCCTTTCATCTCAAATATTACTAAGCTTCGTAACGTGGCTAAATAGGATTGGATTGAGGTTATTATGATTATTCTAACATTTCTCTTTCGGAAAACTTGTATCCGTTCACATTTGTCTCCATTTACATTTCATCTTCTGTGTTTATATTTTCCTATTTCCTGTACATTGTTTTCCATCATACTATGCTCATAGCCCAAGAATCCAGGAAGAATTCCTTACCACTTCACCTCGTTTTCTATGTTAAGCTGATGAATGAGTGTGCAAACCAGCAGAAAAACTGACTGGAATTTTAAATGCTTTTGTCGACTTTTACGTAAGTAACGTCATTATTTTCTGACCATTTTTAATAATCACAACGTCCACAATGAGGCATAATGCATACATGAACGGAAGCAATTAAGAGCATGTGCATTATTCCTTGAATAGAAACCGCTTAAATAGATAGAGTTCAACACGTGGAAACAATACAACCTGCGTAATCCCCACCCTGGAACCACAACTTCTTGAATCGGTTGCCTCGTTACTATTCGAGAGCTTTAATGCTGCAATAGACAAGTGAGACTGCTTCAGATTCCCGAGGAGAAAACCGACCATTTCAAAATTCGAAATGTGAGGATGTGGAGGATTTTATAGCGGGAATGGAGTGTCCGTGCTGGTGTTCGCAGATTGAAGGTAGTGCGGCATTATAATTTTCTTAAAATAGGTATTACAACGGGAGCTCTGAGAATGCCTGGAGATGGCGAGTCATCAAGGTATCACCTTCGTGGACCAGTCAAGCCACCTTCACGTTACGCAGATTCTGGCGATGAAGGCCAAGAAGCGACACGCATGTTGTCTTCAAAACCGAAAAGGTATTGTATTTTTTTCCGTGAGCACTTGCTTATTTCGAATTTTCTGTTGATTATTTGCACCAGTTCATCACGTACTGTATCGTCGCACCTTGAGGTTTCCATTCCGCTGTGTTATATTTGATTGTTTTTCTTATATTATAAGAAAGTTTTTTTTGCAAGTATGTGTTTCAGTAAACGTCTTTCACCTTTAAAACGTTGTGGAAGAGTGTTGAAGGCAGAAAGTGATACTGATAGTAATATTTCAAGTGGCACTAGCAACCGAGTATTCACGAAGTCGTCCGAGGTGAGTTTTATCATCTGTAAGCAAAAGCATGCAAAAGTGTCCAAAATTGTAATTTCATTTCAGAGTCCAAAGAAAACGCTGAATAATGGTACGCAAAGGGATATCTCACGGGAAAATGCAACGACGCGTACTGCACGTCCTCATCCGTCGGAAATATCACCAACGATGAGAGAAAACTTACGACATTTAAAAAACGTTTTAAAGTTACCCAAGGTTATATATTCCATTGAATGGCGAGAATCCTGTAGCAAATTCAGCTGAATTATTTTATTACAAATAGGTCAAAATTATTTGCTGTGACAGATAAAATTATGTGAAGTTTCGATATTTTTAAATGATTCTGGATATAAATAATTGAGTTTTGATATTTCCAGGCTCGTAGGTGGGTGTATTGCGAGTTTTTTTATTCCGGTGTCGACCAACAACTTTTCTCTGGGGATAATGAATTTGTACAGTTGCTTCATGAAATGTTTCCGAATTTGCGTACTCTCAAACTTTGTCGGCCGGAATGGAGAACTATAAGAAGAATGATAGGAAAGCCGAGAAGGTGTTCGGAAGCTTTTCTAAATGAAGAGCGTGAATCTTTAGAGACGAAAAGGTAAGGCATTGAGCAGTGAAGACTTGTTTGAATATTCAATTGCTATAATAAAGAACTGTTGTTGATATGACAACTGTGACTATGACAATTAAGGGTAGCTGCTAATCTTCACAACTGCTTCAGATATCACCCCGTTTTCTCCCTAATTTTTTTTTTCATTTTTTAACAATTTATAGAGCTAGAATTCGTCAGATTTATGATGGGAGCTTGATGAACATTCCGCCGGGATGCGAACTTCCCTTAAGACTACCGCCTCCTTTAGTTATCGGAGCGAAAATCTATGCACGCGTGCGAACTCCCAAAGATGGTATCTATGCCGGCACAATTGATGCCATATTACCAGCATCATACCGCGTTGTCTTCGATAAGGAGGAAATGATACCACCAATGATTATCAAGGATTCGGAAGTTATGTCTGCTCAAACGGTTCATATTTATATATATTTGAAGACAGTTTCCTTTTCCGGCAAAAGCTACTGATATTGAGATTTTATTGTGTTTAGATGTTTTTCTTTTTTTAATTTTCAGTAACACTCTTCGTCGAAGCAATAAATTTAAAAATATTTCTCACTCTTCTGTTAATTATGCAAATATCATGTTTCGCAATCTAGGAGTACCAAAATTTTCAGGTTGAGCTGCTCTCAATTAATTACTTTTTGGAACAGAATCGTTCTGCTATTCCACCTTCGTTGATTAGATTTGGTCACGCTGGCGTCCTTTCTAAATTTGCTGATGCATCGGCGTGCAGTAGTTCTTCTACAGGACCAGATTCTGTTCGAAAACCGACCAAAAGTAGGTAGAGAAAACTGTATTGCTCAACTTTTTTTTCATCATCTTTGAACCGTAAGTCCTTAGCAATAGTGTGATAATGCCATAGGTTTTTCCTTCAATAAAGTCTTATTTTATGTCTATGCATCACTTCTTTCATCTTTTATTGATTTTTCATCCTAGTCCGAGATGAAAAAGTTGGAAATTTTCCTGTTCGAATGCTCGTCATTCTTGTAAAATTGAACAAACTAATCGAAGTGAAGCGAAGTTTGGTCAAATCATTAGCCGAATTAAATATGGAAGCTGAAAAAATGAATATGATAACAGATTCGTATCCGGTCGCCTTCCAGGTTTGCTTTCGGTCTCAGAGGTTATACAATTCATTTAGAAAAAGAATCTCCTATCACTTCCTATTTATGAACTCACTGGTAATGGATTAGTAAAATGGAAGTTTTAGAGGAGGTATGCTCAAGTTGTGATTGATATTGAAACAGTAAACAGGCAGCTGCAGTCCTATCTAAACGCCGTAAATGAATATTGCAATCAGTTGTTGCCACAAGTGAGTGAAGTCAGTTTCAAAGCATATTCGTTTTCAAAACTATACTTTTCATTGTTCTTTAGTAAAATTGAGCTGAACCATCACATTTCGAAGAAAATGTTCCTTTTGTAAAAAAATTGATCTGAGCATTACGTTTTATGTGTACTTTTCTTCACTATTATCCATCAGTATCTGCAAATTATGTTTAAAGGTAAATTTTGGTTGCGTTGACTTTCGTGAACTCAACAATTATAATTTTTCTCTAGATTTCGTTTCTTTTCAAATTGTGTACTTATTGCATCCGTTAAGATGTCATGTGCTCTCCAACGATGCCAAATATATGCCTTATACATCACGAGTGAGAAGGAATATTTCATTTTTTTTTTTTTTTTTTTTTTGTTTATTTAGTCCCAAATTTCATTATAAATTATCTGTTAATTTTTGCAGTTTTCGTTAACTTCACGACCAGAAGCTCTAAGAAAAATGTGTCAAACTCATTCAGTACAAATCGTCAAACACTGCAACAATGGGTTAAACGTGCAAAATAAACATGCACTTGATTTGGTTACGTCACTCACTGCATTGCTATTACAGGTTGGATTTTAAGTGAGAATAAAAACTGAAAAAAACCTTTTCGAAATTGGATTCTTATAGATCATTGGCCCAGTCAGTTGTTAACTTTAGTATTAATCAAAGGATTTAAGTTAGGTCGTGTTAATTTTTTCTTAATCGTTCTCTCAGCAGATTCGAGCACTCGGTCAACAGAGTTGTACACCACTCGACTTACATACTCTGTCGGAATCATTGAACGAAATTCGGAAACAAATCGATCCGTCAAATGCAGCTGCCTTTCAAGATTTCGTGGAAGTGCACATGAAACAAATTCACAACATGATGCTAAATATTGGGAATGTGTGCTGACTTTCATTTTTGATGAGTGGTGCTAAGATTTTTGTACCATCTTGGCTATGTATTTTACATTTTGAAACGCAATGTCGTCACATTTTAAAGAGTAGTTATGCAATGGTGCTTACAATCACATATGTAGATGTTTGTGTAGTATGATCACTAGAGATTTGTTAAACTGGGCTAGTGCTTACGCATTCTTGATGATTTTGAATTCTTCAGTACCGGATAAAACAGTAAGAAAGTACCAAACTTCACCATCGTTATGCAGCCAAAATTTGTCTGTTTTCATGCTGAGCTGAGTGAATAAAAATCGGCTACAACTTCATTTACCACTCATTCAGGCTGAACTAGATTTAGGGACATAAGACGCATGTTTTACGCAATTACAGACAAGTTCTAAAATTTAAGAACATTGAAATCACATTCATTATGTATTTAAATGCACAACGAAAGTGCTGGTTTATACTGCGAGATGATCAAGAAAATAATCCATATTTTAATCAATTTTACATATGGTTGATAAAATTGTTCACTTTCAGCAAAGATTGGACAACAGGTGGAATATTCTTAATCTTAGTCTAATGAATAAGTAATCAGTATCTGAAAAAATTTACCTCGGATAATTAACAGGACGAAAGGGGAATGTTTCATTCGAAAGGATCAATCAGCAACGGAATAGAAAATGAGGGGGGGGAGACTAGAGAATAATAACTGACAAAAATATTTTAGGTTGTACTATACTGTTCAAAATTTTTTAAAAATCATTCAGCATGAAAAAAAAACTGTTCTTTAAGCTTCGTAAAAAAAATTTTTTTTTGAAAAGCGATTGAAATAGCACTTTTATGACTATAGTAATAACCATTACCAGATGACTGGTTTCACGCTTAACTGTATAGAATACCGACTAGATTAGTTATTCGAAATATCTAAAAAACACTCGTAAATATTAAAAGAGTAGCGAATACAAACTGGTAAACGTTAAATGTAAAGTAGCAGAGATGACGAGACGCTCGAGTGGTATGTCCCATCACGTTCCAGAATTTGTAACATTTCTGTTCGGTCACAAATGAACCAATGTAAATCAGTGGCGACATTATTGAAAGACTGGAAAATGGGAACTGACACAAATACTCAAGGTTCTGTTATTTTTAATTATCAAAATACAGTGAAAGTCACGAAAACTGCGGAGTGACGAAAGAGTTAGGTAATCCTGAAATCAAAACAATTGCAGTCAATATTGGACAGAGACTATAGATGTCGGTTTTCCCTTCATGTAGTAAATATGAAGCAACGAAACCCTCATGTGAAGAAACACAATTATTCGGGAATGTGGCGAGAAATCTTCATAGCGGAAAGTATGAACTTTGCAATAAAAAGATCCCTGATGTAAAAAAGCACTGGTTGGTACAGCAATATTAAAGAAATAAGTAAATGGGAGACAAAATCTGTAGAAAGAATAAGGGAGCATCAAGACTAAAGAAACCGAACTGAGAAAACACCTTCCGATCCCTTGAACTCTGGTTAGGAATTCATGCATTAGCTCCCAAAAGCTCCAGAAAGAAGTTTTCAGTAACAGTTTCTGCGAATAACTGCTTTTATTAAGTCTAGCAAACAATTCTGATGAATTGAAAACCCCTTGCGACTAAATCTAATCACCACCTTAACAAGCAACAGGGAAATCAAGAATCCGTCAATTTACTGGCAATTGATCCCAGAACTGTGGCTGGTTTAGGTAACACCTTACTCAAGCTGAAAAACAATTTGATCATACTTTTTTATGGCACAATTTAATATTTCGAAAGACAAAGTTAAGGGGCATTATCTAGTGAAGACAGGCATGTCGAATACACTCAATATCAAGTTAATGGATACATTTAAAAGCTTCTTCTCTACAAGACTGAATTTAAATTTTTTCTGAAGGATGCTTTAAAAACTAAATACTAATCACGAATCACCAGCTGATAAATTACATGATTTGCTTTTAGTAATCTCGAACCAAAAATAAAAACAAAAATCTTTAAAAATCAAGTGGATTCTGATCCGTCGTCTGCAATCGCTCTAGGATGGTCAAAAAATTTGAATATACTCCAGCAGTAACTGCGAAAATTCCCGTTATTATGATGAAAATGTTCAAAGAGATTTTAAAATATCTTTGGTGAGTATTAAGTGAAACCTGAAAGCGGTAATCCCAAGTAAAACAGTAAAAGACTGCAGCTTAGTAAAATAATATATAATTTTTGATATTCCTGATCAGCACCAGTGTTCTTTCGAACTTATGATTTCATTCTGCTTGAGAAAAGTACCGAGAATTTTCGTAATTTTCGATTTAAAGCATTGAAAAAATAGTTTTATAAGGGATAAAACAATATTTTGAGAAATAGAAACCTTCCATTCATTCCAGAAAGTGATCATTTCAAATATCGGCGGATAGATAAGTGCACAAAGAGTGCCACTAGTAACACCAACCAGTGGTATCATGATTTCCAAATGTGGAATGCATATGGACATTAACATAGTAATGGACACCCAAAATGCTCTAAAATTGAATAAAAAATTGTTACCGTACAATAGATACAATATTTTAGTCTGGTAATTCGTTCTCAATATATTTTTCATGAAAGTACAAATATGGCAAAACATGATTGGTTACAAAATGTTTGGATAAAAAATCTTAGGGTGAATTTCTCCAGTCTTCTCTGCACATGTTCTAAATTTGGAAATTTAGGAAATGAATCTTACGAATCAAACCTAAATCCCTTATCGACAACCACTTTCGAAACATTCGGAAAGCGACTTGAAAATTTCCGACGGAAACCATTAAAAAACATGTCCAGTATGACATACATAGCAACACAATGACCAAGCATTGATTGCAATATCAGAAACACATTGACCGTCGAATACAACCGAAAACAGAGATGTTTATTGACTCAAGAATTAACACACAACCAAAACTCAAATAAACTCCGGAAATTTTCACATGATTTTTTGATAAAGACATCAAAGACATAGCAAAATAAAATAACATTAGTCTCTCAAATTGTATTTCTGGGCCAACAATGGTTGAAAATTGATGAGTTGACGAACAAATAAATTACTGAAGTAACACAAAGAACAGATCTGAAATTAGTAAAAATGCTAAAATCGATTCCAGAAGAAGTAACTGACCCCTCCTTTGGCACATTCATGGTAATGGCTGGCTGAGTTTTTTCTCCAAATACTGTATAACCATAAAAACCAATCGCAATCATGAATAATGTACAGAAACACATTGTTGTTGGTAATACACCAAAATTATTCAGAAAATCCTCCGGGGTTTCAAGTTTGTTTTCCACTGGTAGTATCTTAAATAAAGAAATAAAAAATTATGGATTTTTTCAAATCCAAAAATCAATGAACACTACCATTGTTTGTCCCTCAAAAGCATACATCGCCATGCCAACAAACATGATGACACCAGTAAAATTAGTAACAGCAGGAAGTTCGGCCCAATGATTTTGTTGTCGCACTGTGAACTGCATGATAACAAAAACTCCCAAAAGAAAGAATACTGAGGAAACCATTGCAAACACACTGAGTAATCGAATTCCCGTCAACATATTCAGAGCAAGAATTGGTACTGAAAATTTGCAACAATGAACTTAATTATGGAATCTTTAAAACATTGCATGGTTCCATAACACTCCACACTAAACTTTTACTTCACGTGTCTTTAAAAATCCAGCAAAATCTTTTAAAAAACCTATACAGAGTCCTTCACAAATGACCGACCTATTTCACTAAAAGCTTGCTACCTCTAGCATGTACTGTAAAAAAATGTGCTTCTCGTTATTTTGCTTCAAGATTGATTGAATTTTCGTTATATTTTGTGGAAATTTTTGCCAAAAAAATGCGGTGAGCTCCGGTTAATATCAAAAAAAAAACCAACCAAAGGAAATAAGAGCCATAACTTTGACACCACCCACAACATAGTCGCCCAATAAATGATTCATGTTATCCGCTATAAACAATATTGCAACGCTACACATACCCAGCTGATAGAACAAAATAGTGATATTTACTATATACCTACAAAAAACAATATATCAACAAATGTGCAAATGACTTCAAATCTCATAACTTGAGGTTGACTTATTCCAGAAAACAAGGAAAAAATAATTAGTGAGTGAAATTGAGCACCTAAAACTCAAACACCAGTGAAACTAAGTCGTAGATGAAAAGGCATCTATGGTATGTGTTTCCACTCTTTTTGTTAGCTGCAATAAATCGAATTATTAAACGGGCAACCTCAACAATGAAAACAATTGGATTAACGAGTACCCATATTTTCTATATCCCAAACTGATGTCTATTCCACCAACCAACATTATTTAAATTATTCATCAAAACAATTTCCAATAATAAAAAAAGTTTTAAATCCAAAAAAAATTTATTTGGCTTACATAATAGCTTTACTGTTATTCCGTAACATCCTTATATCACTGAAATCACAGACTTTCTTCGCAAAATGACCATAATCAAGTGAAACACGTTCTGATTTTTTTGCCAAGTGTTGTGAAGACCTGACAAGAATATGATCTCCATACCAGTTAAAGCCGGCAATGACGAAATTTAGTGCCAAAGACATCTAAATATTATGAATAAAATTTACACTGTTGTAGAAAACTAGCAAGAAAAAAAAACAGCATTTATAAAATTATCGATGTTTACAATACAATGTGTGACTTGTGCACTGAATGAACAGGAACATACCCATAAACCTCCAAGTCTCCACGCATACGGCAAAGAAAAGCAACCAGCATTAAACATACTTTTAGAAAGAGTCATTATTGCCCGATGTGGTCTGTAAATATACCCATTTCTTGAAATAGAATCCAAAAAATTATATTGAAAGGACATGATGACAACAGCTTGAATAGTTTGGAAAAGAGAATATTATTTCAAAAAAATATCGACTTTTTAGTTCAGCAATTACTCACGAAATGACATCACCCTTGCGCATTTCTTGCTGTACCAAATGTCTAACATCACCAACGCTCGTACTGTCCTCAGTCATCCTATTGATTGGTACAGAAAGACCAACAAATGGTATTCCCTGTAATTTTAACAAGAGGATTAACTATGAAACTACTTGCCGATTTTACATCAGCAGAATTATCAAAAAATGAAATTCTTCGGAAGAAGATGAAGCATCAGCAGAAATTCAGAGCCACCGAACATAGTCAAATTTCAGCACAAAAGTCAAGATATTCCCCTCTATCCGACCCAATGTATATAAACAAATCGAAAACTTTCTCTATCTATATCGAAACAATCTGCAAACTTCACCGTTTAACGCGCCAATACTAACAATTATTGCGAAGATTTTAACGTACGAAACACATGAAAGCGTGCAGCTATGCCTTAAAGCAGTCTCATCACGTAATGAAATCTTTTATATATATCGGCATTCATTTATATTAAAATAACAAAAAGCGATTATACACAAAAAAAACAAACACAACTTCAGGTGAGATCGGTAAAGGACTTCATCGTAATGTGTACGTACAATGCTAGAAAACGGGCAGATGCCACAATAAATGTAAAACATGTTTCTTCTATGCCGCCGAAATGTGATCCTTATCTTGCTGGAGAACTGAGTAAAAAAAAAACTGCCTCAAATTGACGCATAATACAAATCTTACAGATTATGAAAAACGAAATCCCTTATATATCAGACCAAGTCAGAAGCAAACAAAAATTTCAAATACAAAATTTATCATAATTCCAACTACGTGAAAACAAAAGTCAACTATAAACACGACATCGAGAACTACTATTTCTTCAACGGTTTTCGCTTCCTTACACTCCGCCTCAGCTGGACACTTTCTCGCATTCTTCCTTCTTCATGTTTTTCTGAAAAAACCCTCCTTTAACTCGCTCTATTCGTATTTTTAAAGTCTTCTTTCATTAATTTTTTTTAAATTTCTACTTGAACACATGAACTTTTTTGCAAAATTTTAACTTCATGCCAGAAAAACGACTAATCATACACTTTTGACAACTTACCAGGTATTCTTGGATGTTGCTGACGGAAGATTGTTTAAGAAATGAAACTCATGTAAGCAGTATAATTACTGCGCGGAAGAAAGGAATGGCAAACTACTCCTGTACCTGCCAAGAAAATTTGATGGATGAAAGTATAATTTACTCACCGTTAACCAAACCTTGTTCAACGTGCAATTGTTCAGCTACACCCATAAATTCATCATTTATACTTTTTACCTGAAAAAAAAGTATAAGTAATCAATGTGTCCCTAAAAACCTCAATTTTTGGCAAACGAATAAGGGAAGAAAGAGATAAGCAAAAAATAAATAAAGGAAGTTTTTCACACCTGGCTGTTTTGATAATCCCTTAGATTGCTAATCAAAATTGTTGGTTGAAGGTTCTTAATTTCGAACCACTTAGCATGAAAACCATTTTCTGTGAAAACGACACCAGTTTTCCGATGAAAAGAAAAAGCGAACGAGACATAAGACTCCGAGCACCCTGAGGCATCCTGAAAATTCAAGTGTCCAAAAAACTCTTAAAAATACTTCGCGAGATAACTTGAACATAATCCGGAACAAACCTGCTTTAGAATCTCGAAAATGAGTTCAGTGTAGAGGAATATATTAACAACTACTAGCAACTGAAAACATGTGAAATCAAAAAAAAACCTAACAGCAAAAAATGAACACAAACCTCATGCACATAATTTGTATTATCAAAAATGCAACTCCTGAACAGTAACGTCTTCTCCTTGCCGGCTTTACGAATTTTCAACAATCCGTAAAAACTGCCACTACCATACCACTCGAAACCTACCAGTTGACGACTAACTGAAAACACATTTCTGCATTTTTCTAAATTAAAATTTAGCTTTATTGAAAGTAGCAAATTGATAATATGACACAAAATCAAACAGAAACTTGATTACAATTGCAATTAGTTGAAACAGACAACGAACAACAATTACTTATTGTATTTCTTTAAATTAAGACTTCTCTACATTTCTCTAAACTACCTTACTCTGAGATAAACCGCATGGACACCAATAAAAATTATTGAAATAAACTAAAGTTAAGAATAGTAACTATTTGTATTTATTCTGAGATAAACCAACTCACCTGATAAACCGAATGGATTTTCAATCCTCAACAGCTTTGCTGAAGTTGGTGACTTGGGCTAAAAAATGGATTACCGAACATATCGCATCCACAAATGAAAATGATTAAAATAATTCTTGGTATTTATGAGTCGTATGGTTCTGCCCTGCTATGGTCCTGTGAAAACATAAGCCATCATATTGATAATTTTATGCCAAATTATTTTACTATTTGCCATCAGTGGTTACGAAGCTCCATTTTAAAAATTTCAAAATTTATTTGCTCTAAAGAAACCAAACTGCACCATAACACTGTCGACCCCTCTTGTACTTTTTCCAATCTCCAGTTGTTCATCTGAAGACAACTTAACGTCAAATTCTGCTTCGAAGCTATTGCTATTCAAATTTTCTGACGAAATCTGTTTTATAAAGCCGCTAAAGCCAGCCGTATTTCTCGCACCCAGTTTTGAGTAGCACAATTCATAAAGCACTTTACTCGAAGCACCATGGATTATGTGACGAGAACCATTAACGCCAATGCAAGATACTGCAAAGGGCTCATCCGCTATCAAAGACAACCACTTTTGCTCTGGAATAGACGAGACATATTTCTTGCAGATATTTATCATAGTTGAAAAAACTAATATTAAATATGTGAAAAAGTATTAATAAGCCTAAAATTACAAATACGTTCATAAAATAATTCTCATTTGCCAACTAAATAGATGGCGATAAATTGAGTGTATTTCGTAAAGATTTTAGCAATCACCATCATTTGAACAGTATCCAGATGCAGTTTCATGAGGGGTAAATATTGTAAACTTCTCAAAGCCTTCCGAATGGCTCTGTTCCAACACTAAATTTGTCTGCTGAAATTCCATAGAGTTATAAATGATAAATATAAACGGTGAAGACTCATGAAATTTTGTCTTAAATTAAGGAGATTTGAAACTGATAAAATGATTAGAATTAAAGTTTGAAAACATGTTAGTTTTAGTCAAAAATATTTTGAGGATTCAAGTTTCTTGTCTCCTAGGAACATCTTTTCCAATTAAACAGCTGCATCGCAAAAGCTAATGATTTATATTGTCATGTGAAATTACTGCTTGAGATTCGAAATTTTACGTCAAAACTTGACATGACCATTTTTCATACGATTCAAAATTGAAATCAACCTACCGCAACAACTGCTGCAGTGAAATTTTTTTGAAAAATATCCTGCATGATTTGCAAGGCATCAAAACAACTCGTAATACTATCAGCTAAAGTTCTTGTAGACTGTTGCTCGCATGAAGGATACCAAGCATTGCTCCGTACATCCAGACGATACCTGAGCGGTTTCTGACGAACAAAATATTGAAGAACCTACAAAATAAATGGAACAGTAAAAATAATATGCAAGTAAAACAAGATATATTTTAGGAGAGACGACAGCTAACGCACTTTGTCAAACGAATTCGGAAAAGTCTCGGTTACCAATTCACTTTTTTCCATGTTTCCTCCGTTCCTCACACAAGTTGCTTGTCTAATGTACTGAAAAATCAATGAGATTTACATACGGTGCATAAAAGAATAATCGCGAAATTGACTAACCAAACTTTACAAAGGCCTATTAAATTTATCCTACAAATCAAATTTTGCAAATCACTACGATTACAAATCAATATGTCACGAAAAACATTTTTTTAATCGATCAACTTGAAAGATTTTATTATAAGCTCTACAAATTTTGAAGGATTGGGTAAAGTGATTAAATCAAGTTAATCCAGATCACAATTAAAAAGAAAATTAGACTAATCGTATAGTTCAAGCTAAATTGATCCAGAATCAAAAGTTTTGTTGTTTTGCGACAGATCATAGACAGACATTAAGAATTCTATTAATCAAGTTAATCCAGATCACAATTAAAAAAGAAAATTAGACTAATCGTAAGCGGAGCCCTAGATTTGCCTCAAAGACAAAACAGTAATCAAAATGAGAAAGAAATGTAAATAAGATTCGATCAAAAAAACACTCAAATGAAAAAGATCGTAATGTAAATATTTCTACTGATACCGTACAACTTTTGAATAACTACTCCGGGACTTTAAATAAATTCTGGAATTTCGATCGCAACAAAAATCCACATACTTCAGTAATCAACTGTTGCTCGAATTTCAGTTCTATTGCAGAACGCTTATTTTTTGCTGTAAACGGTGGTGTCTGCGATAACCAAGAAGTGAAATTGACCAGATCCTTTCTAAATGTTGGAGGATTATCAGATTCCTTTGTCATTATTCCACCGTTAATAATTTTGCTGTTTTTTAAAGATCTCAGCGCTTTAATACAAGATTTAAAACGCTTTATAATGATCAAGACTGAAG
Source organism: Madathamugadia hiepei (assembly GCA_013365335.1). Classification (NCBI taxonomy): domain Eukaryota; kingdom Metazoa; phylum Nematoda; class Chromadorea; order Rhabditida; family Onchocercidae; genus Madathamugadia; species Madathamugadia hiepei. The sequence continues at coordinate 35,300 of JABVXS010000175.1, forward strand.
GTTAGGTAATGAACCTGTTGCGCATGGCCACCAAATGCATTTCGTTAATTTTATTGATAATATCTTCTGCCAGATTCAGAAAACCTTCAAGTTCTTTTAAAGAAGCTTCTTCATCATTTTCTTCAGCATATTTACCATAAGGATATACATCAACATCGAATAGGCGTTTTGGTAACAGCTTTTCACTGAAATTACAGCAAAATTTAAACTTCAAAAAAAAATCTAAATGTTAGAAAACAAATCACTTGAATAAATTGTTCATGAAGAATTTTTATACCGTTATAATTCAAAAGTTTTCAATTTTGTAAAAAATACTGTGGAACTAAACATGAAGTAAATTTAGAAGAGGAAAAATTCAACTTCATAAAACATTCAATTTTCATTAGAAAGTGCTTACGTTTTTGAACTAAGCAACGCACACCGCACTTCGGCAAACAATTGCTTCATGTTGTGTTGCAATGATTCCGCCCCAGGAAGAAGCTCTCTGCCAATACTTTCAATTATATCACTGAAACTTTGAGATTCAGCAACTTTCTCTAACTAGAACAAAAAATTATTTCTATATTCTAAAATGGTCTTGGTTGCAACCCAAACGTCTTTTGAAAAGAATTTCAAATATTTCATAGCCCTCTTTAATTAATACGCAGTGGCATTACGAAAGTTACAAACAAGAAAGCTAAACAAGCTTCTATGAGCATCGACACTGAAGTGAACACCAAACTAAATTAAACACACACTGACCAGAAACCTCTGTTTGTCCAATCAGTCATTTTTTTCCACTCCGATGGTTTTAATACGTTACGATAAAAATTCACCAGCTCTGGTGTTGCTTGCCCCGTCAGTATCATATTAATCAAACACTCTCCAAGATCATTATTTGAGCCATTTTGTTCACCAAAAGAATTGAATTTTTCACTAAATTCCTGAAAAATATGAATTTCAAAAGACCAAAAGCTTGAAATCTTTGTTTCCGAGAGAAGAACCGACATACACAGAACACTGTAAGAGATCAGGATGGAGCAACTCCAACATAAATTTCAGGACAGCCTGCTAAAAAATATAAACGCCACATCCCTTGTTTTAAAAAATCTGCTATTGGAGACATTCGAATGTATGAAAGCAAATACAATAATGAAAATTGGGCCGATACCTTCGACTGCTCCTCCCAATCAATAATTGCTCGAGCAAATGCTTCAGAAATAAAACAAACATAAAAAACTAGTTTTAGCCATCTGCAACGTTAAAAGTCTAAAATAAAAAAGTCTTCAATAATTCGAAAACAATTGGCTATTTAAAAATCTTTTTTCAAAGATATCCTTGACAGGAATGCTTGCCAAATAATGTCGTGGTAACCAATAATGATTTATAAGATAAACAGGGAAAAAAGCATAGTAATAGTTGCACAGTAATAAAAAGCATACTTGAAGCCTACCTAAAACCTAAAAATTCATATACCGACTTAATCTGAACAAACCTGCTTGCAATGGTCCATATTAGGCCACTTTTTAGATAATCTAAAGCATCGATGTCGAAACCAATCACTTGTGTATTCATTCCTTGAATATTTGCTGAAAAAAATGCTTTTTAATGAATATGCAAAAATTCCAATTCGAATCTTACCGTAAAATTTTTGCTACTCTAAAAAATCGTTCTACCAAGAGAGCTTGGATATTTTATAAGAATTATGAAATGTTTTATTTTTCAAAAATTTACTACATTAAATTTGATACTACGTTTTAAATACAAAATATGCCTTTATCACGAATATCATAATATAATCGAACCTCATCAAAATTACACATAAAAAAATCTTACCACCTTGGTTTAGCTGGCCCATACTCGAATACACCACGATCAACTGGCCTCGCTCGGATGAATAAAACATATCACCCACTGTTACTGAATACGGGTCACAGTTTCCTGAACACTGGAGAGATCAAAAAAAAACAATGCCAGAACTGATTAGTAATTTTCTGGTGAATATCTCTATTAAAGCTTATAACAAGTGTTCAAGAACTCATATATAGCGGCTAAAATGTACCCTTACTCCAAATAATTACACGATAAAAAAAAAATTCTGCTCAAATTTTCACAACAAACATGCCAAAAAAGTGAAGGGGCGGTTTAATCGAAGCAATAGGAAGGACACCCGCGGCCAGAATAACCATATCATTGTCTACATTGAGCGCAAACAACAACGTTCCAAGAACACTGAAACTGCTGCTGTCACAGAATGCTTTCATCGCTTTCAACTGATTTAGTTCTTCCGACTTGTCATTCAAACTTTCACTTCCCGACAAGTCACCGAGCTGAAAATATCTTCCCTTAACGCATTTATAAACGGTCTACAAATGAAGTTCCAAAAACTGTTCATCTTGTACAAACCTTCATACACATCATCTTTCCATTAATTCTTTTCTGTATTGAACCTCATAAATCCCGTAAACTAAATCTTGATAATTCCAAAAAGTTAGTGAAGTTAAAAATTTTGGAGATAATCAAATTCTCCCCGTGCAACTCTATGTAGAGTGATAAGTCACAAAAAACTGCTTACCACGCCGGAAAGTGCATCCTCATTTATTAGATCAATGTCTAACTTTTCACTGAATCGTTGCCATCTCATTCGTATCACGCGTGTTTTCATTCTAAATTTAAAATAAATCGCTAAAATATTAAGATTATACCAAAGCTGAACACCACTTAATGACCAATTAAAACTATGCAGTAACAGCAAACAATAAAAACACTACGCTTAATTATCCTACCTGACAGTAAATCTGACAATCCCTTTCTCAGAATCCAACAGATGAATGCAACCATCACTGAATGCTGTAGCAAGAACCTAAAATTAGCATATCAATATATTTAAAAAAAAAAGTAATCCAAATTTCAAACAGAATCCCAAAAATGTTACCTACCTTCCCATCTGGACTCCAACACATGGTTTCCAACTGAATTTCACTTTCCGCTTTGACACGATCCAGTAACAATGGTTTGACATCATAAATATCCCTCTATAAGAGATAAAAATATTCTAGTCACCGATATATCAAAATTGAAAGATATATATTTAGGATAGGGATAAAACTACTCTACCTTCCAACCATGTCTCCAATGCAAACGTCGTACGCATACTTCACCTTTTTGCGAAGCTAAGGTTAACAAGTCAATGCTTGGATTCCATAAAGCTTGATGGACCTAAAATACGTTTTGACTAAAACGACATCGAAGGAAAAGTATTCACCAGATAACACACAAGATGCACAGCAGTCAGGTTACCCAGACTCAAGGATTTGTTGCGCCTTTAACTGAATTATCTGAAATTTGACTTCTGCAAATACAGTTATTGCAAGTCCGTTTTACAGTTCCGTTTTGTCAGTGAGATGATATGAAGTATTTAAGAACCATAACCTTGAATGGAGAACGGCGATTTAAAACCGTTTTGCCCAACAAGTCAGTTGAGATGTAATGACTTGACATACTCGATGAATCCATAATCTCATTTACACTCTTCTCTGCAACAGAAATAAAAATATACAGAAAAAATTTTGAAATTATGTCAGCGAATGAAACAAAATTTATGAAGTTAGTTATTAAAACAGATATATTTCAGTAAGGAAAAATAAGATGACCTTAAATTAGTCAGGCATTTAAAAGTATACACACTTAAATCAGGAAAAATTTGCGCTCCTTATGCCAAAGAAAATCCAATGATGCGACTTAACCCCGCAGTGTATGTAATCCGATTTCCATGCTATTTTTCCGGTATAGATTTGAAAATCGTTATCCCAAGCCTTCTTGGTTCAGTCGATTTTGGAAACAAAATTATTGGAGGGACATGCGAGAGAACAAGAGAAACGTGGGAGGAAGAAAGGACAAAAAGTGAACAGAAACAGCTCGGAAATGACAAGTGCGTGACCACCGAAAGTCAAAAAACGTACTTTTTATTGTATGTTATATTACATTGAAGCGAATGTTATCACACTGGCATGTATTTGACCTAGCAAGCTGTCAAACATGTCTAAGAAGGCATAAGAAAACATTGGATGTCTACAGCTCTTGTGGTCATGCGAAGTATAATTCTGAAATGAACTACAGGGTAATAATACCTATCCAGACAGAGCTCTATTTACAACGAACAGATGGAACGATGTCACCACCACCTCAAAATGTCACATCGTTGCCTGTAGGCTTCACTCAACACGGTTACCACATGTTATGATCGTCAAAATGCATTGAGTTACGCCATGACCACAATGGACCAGGAAATGCATTCCCAATCCATCCTAGTGATTCCATGTTCAATTTTATGAAACCCCTTGCTTACCATATCAAGTAGAGCTGAAATCCAAAAAAAATTCGTTCTCCGTAAATAATGACACTCTTTAAATTTTACACTTTACACTGAAAACAGTCATTCCACGATATTGTTAAGCATTTCAGGATACCTAGTCCTCACTTTCCTCCATGAAGAATTTTAAATCGACCAAATCATCGGAATGGTAAAAAGCAAAACAAGAAATTATTCCTAATGCGCATTAAGGAACACCCCTTATCACCGAACACATAAAGATCCAGTGATTCTACCACCTCCAGCCACATTCAAAACTGCATTATTTAATATTCTGTACATTCCATGTTCCTTGCTCGGTCGATATCTCAACGAGTTTCCTCGTGTCGACCCTTTTTCACAACAATTCTCCACTTTGCTCAGTTTCGAGCAATCCGTTTCCACGTTCTGCCGCATATTTCTTTAATTTGGTCGGTCCACCTTTTCGGAGATCTCCCGGGAAGTCTTTTAACCCCTCTTGGATACCAATCGAGGATTTCGGTGGTCCACCGACCATCCTGCATGCGGCATACGTGTCCAGCCCATTTCAATCTGCTCGTTATGATTTTCTTTGCGATGTTGAATACTCTACTTTGAAGTCGTATTTCCTTTTGGAACGTGGTCTCGTAACGAAATTCCGATCATGCTTCGTTCCATGGCTCGTAAGGTCACCTCCAATTTCTGTATTTCAGCTTTTGTGGGAACCCACGTTTCACATCCATACAGCATAGCAGGAAAGACCATCGAGTTGAAGATCTCTCTATATTTAGGAATATGAGGATCAGCAGATGAAATCAAAATAATGAGGGAGTAATTCGCAGCGATAGGTGGTAGCGACCGTCGATTGTTCTTAGTTGACAATAATCTTCATCAGATTGTAATTAATGATTAATAGTAAAATCAAAGGGTGTGAAAAAAAAGATGTGGTTAATATATAAGATGTTAAGCTGACCGTTTTTATCAGCTCCCCCTTTTTGCCTCTTTGTGTGAGATTGGATAGGGCACCAGATACACACCTGGCACCACACATCCAGTGGCGGCAGATATACTTTAAAGGAGTGGAGATTTAGATCAAAGATCAAATCAGTTATACATGAAACTGTTTAATTAATTGATACACAGATATCTTAAATATTGCTTTCATGTATTGTTTTTCGTAAAAATTTCATTTTTCACGACAAGCTTGCTGTGATTTTCCTGACTAGGATTGTGGAAAATGATAAATTCAATGAATCTTTTGAATCAATTACAGAAAGAATCAATGAAGTGGTTAACGAAATAACAATACGAAGCAACGTAGTTGTGGTTAATATATTGAATGAGGTGTCATTTTATTACATAAGAACTCTCTCTGCAGTTTTAGTTTCCATTCGTAAACATGATAATGAAATGCAAGTAAATGTTCAGAATTATTTAAATGCGTTTCCGGCTTTTAATAAATTAAATTAAGTTTTTAATTTTCAAATTGAATGTTCTTTGGATGATCTGAATTGTTACTAAGTTACTTGGTGAGAATGATGACTAATATGATCTTACATGGAAAGAAAGGATCAAGATCTTAAGTATAAGTCATGAATTGTGATTGAAAAATACCGAATTGTATTTATGATAGTATTCTTAGCTTTCGCAGCACTCTTCAGTTAATAGTTAACAATCACACTTCAAGAAACCTTTTCAGTGATAAAATTAAATTTGGAATGAAGTGGAAGAAGGAGAACATTCCATCAATATTTTAGATTCGTTTGATGATTCAATGTTTATATCATGCGATTGAAGCAATATCCATGGTAGATTTTATTTCCTGCCTTGCTACATATGCTATGAAAAGTCCATCAGGTGAATATTTTCAATCTAAAGATTTGATACTTCTAAAATATGACTTTAAATGCAAAATCACTTTGATCACTGAACTTCGTTAAACTTTCGGCTTTTATTTTTTATTTAGTTCGACCCTCGTTTTCCCCTTCAATGGCAATGATTGTTAAACAAGGAAGGCATCCACTTCTGGATTTAGCAATTGAAAATTTCACCTCCAATGATACAGTAGGTTCTCATAAATTAATGTAACAATCAAAATAACTTTGGTAAATATATTGTATAGCTTTCACTTCTTATTAAACATTGCGATTTTTTTGATTATCTTTCCATTTTCTAACGTCAACAGATAAACTCAAACAATTTCATTATAATGGCAAATGACAAGCTGCATGGCTTTAGTTAAAGTCGTTAAGTTCCAGCACCAATAAAAATCGATAAATTTGCACCTACTATATTGAAATTGATAGCATACGCTAGTCTGATGTTAATTTTTCTTTGAATTATGAATATATTGAATTCAAACTACTTGAAAAAATGAAATTTTTGAGTTAAACTCAAACTTATGAAGTGTTCTTGGCATCTTTAGAATTCTCCCTTTCTTTCAAATGAAGTATTTCAAATACAATTGGATCAAAAGCATTGACAACTCCAGTTTGATTAATTAATTTTTGAAATTTCAGTATTTGTCACCTGAATCCAGAATCAATATTGTTACGGGACCAAATATGGTGGGTCACTTTTTAAAAGCATTCTGACCCTGAAAACAGCATATGTCAAAGCAATGGTTTATTGTGATAATAAGGAGAAATAAAACTCAAGATCAGTTTGTTAAATAAAATACTAAGATTTCAATTTTACAATTTTTTCAGGCAGGAAAATCAACATATTTGAAGCAAATTTGCTTGCTTCATGTATTAGCCCAGACGGGGAGTTTTGTACCAGCAGAAACGGCGGTATTTCCAGTCTTTACACGAATCTTTTCACGAATTGGGCACAATGATGACTTAACGGCTAACTTGTCATCTTTCGCTGTGGAGGTAGATGATTAAGGGTGATGTGAACTTTGATGGAACTTTTTATTGAAAAATTTTAAATCAATTTTAAATTCTAGGTTGTCGTATTGAGTATGCTTTATCAAAACTTCAGCAAAAAATAGTTTAAGGAGGACCATATATGTTTTTTTAGATGTCAGAAATGGCACCTATTCTACGTTCGGCCGATTCTTTTTCATTAGTTCTTATCGATGAGCTTGCTTGCAGTAAGTGTTTTAGTCAAAATTTAATGCTCTAGAAAATTATTCGTGGCATCATGCAATGATAAATCTTTCTGAAATTCAACCAACATTCAGTCAGTGATAACCGGAACTTTTCAGGTACTGCACATGACGAAGGGTTGAGCATGTGCTTTGCTATATGTGAAGAACTTATACGAAGAAAGGTTAAATTCCTTAATTAAAAATTTTTTTCCAGTTTTCAAGTAGAATTTTACAAGTCGTATAATTGTGATATTACCGATAACCTAACCATCGAGAGATTTTAAAAGAATATAGAAGTGACTGGTACGCTTTATTTTGATTACAACGCTAATTGTTCTCACATCTATTACAAAATTCTCCGTTGCGCCATCGATTATTTGTTGGCAAATTTTTATAAAACTACTTTTCAGGCATATGTTGTATTCGCTACTCATTACCTCGATTTGACATCACTGGCGATAATGTATCCTAGCGTTGAAAAGTTACAATTCCTCCAATTTTTCTTAAATTTTCTTTAAGCTCTTTTGAAATCAAATTTATGAATTGCCTAGTATGGCTATTTTCTGGCATGCAATGCCTAAACAACACGCAATACTAAGATCTTCAAATTTAAAGTTTGATTGGTAATGTCCGTAATCCAGCCATACTTGTAAGTGAGCTCGTATAACTCTAATCATTAGTCCTGCAGTGTAAATTTGAAACACTCTCTGAATTCTATAGGTGAAGGTTTAATGGATTTCTAAATTTAAATTTAACAACGCAATTTATTATAGTCTTACCATATTATCATTGCGCTAAATGATCGATCAGATTCCGTCAGTTCGATCATTCAACAGTTTTATTCTTTAACAGGTTTCATTTTTAGCTTCCATTTCTCAGCTACTACAGTGAAGATCAAACAAGATGACGGCAGCGAAGTGGAGAAACTTCGTTGTTCTCATCAGCTGTATACTGGCCCATATAATGGTCCACTTTACGGTAAGTAAATGCGTCACATACTAAAACGGTTTTTTCTTGTTAATTCATTTATTATGAGCTACTTTTCTTATCTTATCACTATCGTTTTACATAAAACATTAACGTGTTTGAAACAGATTTTGCTCAACGTTGTCACAAGGCTCTTTGATTTCAGCGCTTTTTTCGTTTCTAAAGATATTTACATTCTTTTGTAAACTGTTGAATGTAACTTAACCTTCCTATTTTAGTCTTTATGATACGTTTCATTTGTCTTAGCGTATTAATTTGAGTATAAAGTAGATATAAGTACTACTAAAAGTATAGTTTTTAAGCATTCAATTTGGCTGATCTAACAACCTTCCCACGAGAAGTGTTGGATGAAGCACAAAAGTTAGCCAGATCTTTGGTTATACAACGAAAAACGATGTTGGAAATGGATGATGAAACACGCCAACGTCGTGCAATTATTCGATATGCCATCAAATTACGTTCCATGTTGCCAATATTAGCAAAAACAGAAACTGATGCTGCTGCTACTTATCTTTCAAAATTACGTGATCAACTTTTTCGTGAATTGGAACCATTGTCGAATAATGAGTAATCATGCAAACTGTTTTACAATAAGAATTTGAAATCTTTTTCACGTTTGCAACGTGTGGAAAGAATTGAGTTCTTACTACGTTTACCAAAAGACAAAAAAAGAAACGGTTCAGGAAATTGAATTACGCAATATTAAATTGCTAAAATTTTCTTGTCTTTAATAATAGATTTAATTTTGAATTTCTGAAATTTTCAATTTATAAAACAACTAGTACATCTGTAAGAACTACTATCAGCAGAGATTGGCGTTGTGTTCATATTTAAAACCGTTCCTCAAGATAGAATTGTTGATGATAGTTTCAATTTTTGTTAATCGTGTTTTTGTTCCTTTCATCTTGATGAATTTCAATCCTATGTTATACAAGAGCTTACTGATTTCTTGTGTTTTATGCATCTGTGAAATAAATCATATTGTGCGATAAATATTTTGTAGTTCGATATTTGAACAGGTGAAATAAGCAATTTTTTTTACTTTAATTTTTATTTAAAAAAAAAATTATCTCCATCCTTTTGAAATTTGATATTTTATAATTTTAGGGGATGTAATTTAAACCAGCAACTACTAAAAGAGGTCATCATTCAGGTCGCCATTTATCGGTTACTTGTCTACTCTGCTAACACTAAAACTTCCAGGTATATATCGTGTCGCGTATTCCTCATCGTATTTCATTGCCAATATGTCTGGCAATGAAAATGCGTGACGCGTTTGAGAAATGGGAGATTCTGTTTTCAAATGTGGCTAGTTTGCATTTGAAATTTTAATTTTGTTTAACATCTAAATTTAACAAAGTAAATAAGCCAAAGAAAGCCTAATTATGTCGTAATGTAATTGTGGAAAAGAATGGAATGCAGAAAGATAATTGGAATATTTTTTAACATTGATAAATACGTTCATTGAGATTAATGCTATGAATAATTACTGCATAATTTGCAGTATTGCATTGATGTGTTGTTGACAGAGGCATAACCATGATTAAATTTTTGTACAACAGTAAGCAGAAGGGGAAGTCAAAGGATGAGATGGCTAGACAATATCATGAATGCGACAAACATGAACTTGAGTGAACCTCGGAAGAATGCACTAAACAGAAAGGTTTGGCGTGATGTGGTCCGTGAGGTCGCAATGGGTCGGACTCGACTGTGCGATTGAACAACAACAACAAAATTGATTGACTACCGCCTCATAGCATGCATTGTCTTGTAAAATGAACGCTAGCGTGTATTGATATGCAATTATCATGGAAAAGTTGACAAAAAGAATTTTCGAGAATGTTGCAAATTGGCGTGAGTTTGGTGCGTTTCAAACATCTAAAAAATTCATTGTTGCACGGGAAAATTGCACGATGACCCTGTCAAAGAAGCATATATACGACTGGAATCAAAGCGGTACTGCGAAGAAAGCAGGGTCGTTGGAACCTAAAGCATGGCGAGAATTTTGGAGTAGTTTCGAATCTTCGGTACATTCGCAAAAAATATCGGACATACACAAACTAAACTATTTGTTTTCTTCTCTTAAAGGAAATGCCCTACAGCTGAGAGCCCCCGAAAATTACAAAACCATACTCGTGGAAAAATACGGTCGTACCTCCACCATAAGAAAATCGTTTTACAATGAACTCCTGTCCATAAAACGAAATGAACGGAACTGGAAATCAAGAGTAGAAGAAATGGAAAGGGTGCTGAGGCAGTTACAAGCAATAGGCGAAAATGTAGAGCATCCTACCGTTGAAACCATGTTGGAATCCACTGTGCCGAACTTGATACTGGATAAGGTTTACCAACAAAAAGAAGAGGATGATCAGTGGTCCGTAACCAAACTTCGACAGTTTCTACGAAAAACAATTAATAGAAATGACGAGGTTATGGAAAGTCAATCTTTGGATAGCGTCTATCGAAAAAATCTAATCAAACGCCTTCCTGATTCAGTGGATCAAAGAACTTCAGCACTAGTCTCAATCAGAAGAGAAACCTATCAAGCATGGCTTCAACCGAATGAAATCAGCTCAACCAAGAAAATCGAAATCGGTTGACAAATAAAAGAAAAAGACCTTGTATTTTCTGCAACAACGATCACTGGGATAACGAATGCCACATATATCCTACAGTCAAACAACGAATTGATCGTTTGAAGGAAATCAACGTCTGCTCTAACTGTTTCAAGGCTGAACATAACGAAGCCGATTGCAAAAAAGGGTGAGTTGCTTTTATTGCAAGAAACCTCATAAAGCTCTTTGTAAGATTAAGGCTCACAATCCCAATCAATCCAATACTTCCGTGATCAACAATGGGAAGACTTCGACCGAAAGCCGAAAAGAAAAAAGTACTACTTTTGTGTAAGAAAATTAGTCTTCAATCCAGATATAAACCAGAACATCAGATGGAAGCCCCAGCACTCTTTGATGTTGGTGCTGATTCATCCTTTATCGCAGAAAAATTAGCAAATCGATTGAATCTTTTAAAAACGGATGAAGAAGAACATCGAATCTCTTCTTTTGGCAATAAGTCTCCCAAAATATGCTTTACATCAGAACAGAAATTGGAGTAAGGACTGCAAACCTGGATTCAATGATTATCACAGCAAATGTAATGGATTATCTAACAACTGAGCTTCAGATAGTCGAAGTAGCGCACGATAGACAAAAATGAAATTTGCAATCTTAGAAGCTATAAAAAAACAATCTGATATAGTCATAGGAGCTGACTACTTCTTCTTTTATTCACATGAAAAATGTTCAGCAGCTGAAGTCAGGTGCTGAGTATATCAGATGGATCATGGAAAAAGCCAAAGAATACAACCAAAATCTCTACCTCTGTTTTGTTGACTACAGCAAGGCATTTGATTGCGTGGATCATCGAAAGCTTTGGATAACACTTAAGGTAATGGGTGTTCCAACCCATTTGATCAACCTTATAAAGGCTCTATGCGAAGCTCAAGAAGCAACAGTTAGAACCGAGTATGGAGACACCGAGTGATTCAAAGTAGAATGTGGAGTGAGACAAAGATGTATCCTTTCACCTATCCTGTTCAACCTGTACGCAGAAATGGTCTTCCGGAATGCTGGATTTCACGATCGCTTGATTCAGAATTGGAAGACAACGTATCAACGACCCAAGATACGCTGATGACACCACACTGATAGCAACAAGTCCCCAAAACATGAAGAATCTCATCAGGCTTCTAAAAACAGAAAGCAAGAAAATGGGGTTCTTGTTGAAC
>JABVXS010000176.1:0-47310 GCA_013365335.1 Madathamugadia hiepei
GTCGCGGAAAGGAATACAGAAACCGAACCGAGGACCAATCAATCTCAACACAATACAACAACAACAAAAAAAAGAACTTTTTTCCGCGACAGCCCTCTTCTTCAAACAAAAAAAAAACTGCAGTATTCAACTTTTTGCGAGATTAGAGGTCAATTAAATCAACTGATTAGCGCGGTTTCTTGTCCGACACAAACGGCTTAGCTACGCAAATCATTTTATCATCTCATATCGATCTCTTTGTGTTTCTGTTTGAAATACTTCCTTTTATGAATCATTATGTTTTTTTTGATTTGTGAATTCTTCAGTTTTATATTGATAAAATATTGTGTTATTCTTAACAAAAAAATCTTTATGGCCGGTCCTCATCCATACATACAGTTCACCATATCTTCTGAGGATGGCTTATCGATTGTCATCTGAACGAATTATCAAGTTCATTTGGTATTAAGACAAAAATGAATCGTACCTCATAGTAGTTTTCTAGTGAGAGAAGAGAAAATCTCACGTGAACTATGACAAATAATTTCTGAGAATATCTCTTAGAGTTTTAATTAATTATTACTAGTTATTTGTGATGATTTTTCATTTCCATTCATGAATTTTTCATTCCCATTCATTAATGAATGGGAATGAAAAATTCAATGTCGGTGAGTAGAAAATGTCGAAAATTGACTAACGCATAGCTGCTTGCTCATATTAAACAAGATTTTCTAGAGATTACAAACTTAAGTTCATCATTCATCTTGTTTGATGATTTGTGAAGTGCATCGTTTTATTTTTTACAAAACAATTTAAAAGTTGCACTTGCAAAAATTTTAAATTTTCATGGTCATGAAATTCAGCATAACTAAACCCTTTACATCGCTTTGTTAAATTAATTTCACACATTTGGGATATTCTTTTTTTAAGTAGAAAGTTTTCTCATGGAAAATTCCCAATGTTTGGAGATCTCGTAGAGGATAAATTTGAAGTTTGAAATACGTCAAATAAATTTTTATTCCACAATTAAGCAGGAAGCAGTCTGAAATACAATGTGACATGGTAAATTCAGAGAGATGACAACGTGAGTTAATGTGCTGGTGTGAAGCAAATAATCCAAATTAGTACAAGTTGTGTGTCTAAGCACTTACGGTCTGTGAGACGTATCCATTGTATTGGTGTGAATTCTCATCCATCATGAACAAAATACTTCTTCTCATATCTATCATAAAACAGACTTTCAAGCATATGTTATGATTTGCAACGTTTCTTTCCATTCAACTAATTAAGCTACTCTCCAATATCTGTTCATTCCACCTGTCTAGCTTTTCGACGCAGAGGTGAGGCATTGCTAGCAAAGGTCACATCATTCTTGTCATCAATTTGAAAGACACAACTAATGGCACATAATTTCAATACAAATAAATTCACAGAACTGCCTAAATTTAATCTTAATCAATGGCGTACATGCGAATATTTCATCGGTGGAAAGCATTCAATAACTTTTCTGAAGAAATATTGCAAAATTTCATGTGGTACAGTTGGAACGAACAGATTTGCACCCACTCTACCGTGTTTCTCCTTGCTATGGCATATAACATCCGGGATACGGAAGGCGGTAAAATCACACAGCGCACATTGGAAGGGGTTACGATCGCCTACCTGAATTGTCCATGAAAGATGCATCCACGCATGAAGTTCCAGAAATTTCATCAATACCTGAAATGAACTGGCGAATTCCCACACAAGGCGAAGTGACACAAAGGAATGAACTCTTTCACTGTTGTTGTGATTCAAATCATCCCGATGTAACCCAGCAAATTTCAATTACCTTAGAATGACAAATTGAGCAAGAAAGCTGTGGTTCATTGGCGTATATATCCCGATCACTGTAAGTATAGTAATGACGGCGGTTTGTCACATTGGAAACCACTGCTTCCGGCGGTTTGTACTGTGAAAGGGGAATCGGTGCATCTGCAAAAAGCTATCCATAAGATGATCTTGGATTTCCCGGACACCACTCTTTATTTTAATAACAATTGATCTCAAAGAGGCTGTAGAAACCTGAAAGTATACCTGTGAATTGTAATGATCGCCATCTTTATGAAATAAATGGCTTATCAAATATCCATACAACGCTTACAGTATCATTCGCCTGACAGACGTGCAGAGAACGTACAGTATACCGCATGTACAACATGTTATTTGTCAGAGATAATTCATCTTACCTATATTCTCATTCGGAGCTCCAAACTTTTTTCGCTTCACCGGGGAATAGTTTCTGTTTTGCGAGAAATCCATAGCAGCATTTGACATCGGTGGATCGATCAGAACTCTTTTCTTCGAAGCATTGACAGATTCGGAGGATGGTTGGTCGGAAAGAACCAGCCTTTCCTTCGGTGGATTATCTCGAGGTTGTCGTTGACTCACGCATGTCTTCGATGATGCTGAGCGTTGAAAACGTTCACCCATCTGAAAGAATCACTTTACGAAAAAATTACCTTTTGAACGATCCCTTGCAACGTTCCATTATTATTTCTCTCTTCGAACTTTCACGGTAATACGCAAACAAGTTTAGTCATCCATGCACATCTTTCCAGCAAGGATTTTCTCAGTCTATTCCTGTTGTCTTCATTCATCATACTTCTCCATTACCACTATGGACTTTGGGATAAGTTATCACAAAGCCACCAGAAAATGGTACTTAATAAATTGTTCATTCGCAGTAAGGTGAATAGCTGGCTTGACGTGAATATACCTGTCGGTATGCACCACTTTTGCACTTTTTCACCATTTTCCAAACTTTAATTTCAATCCTCTGAATACCTTCTGATTATAATCTAACTGGAATACAAAAGTTATTTTAAATTAGAAATTTGTCTGAGAAGATAATTCGGTTAAACGTCAGATAATAATCAAGTTTTTTAGTTTAACTTCCGAAAAATTTTGATTCAACTATGGGTGAACGAACAAAACTGAAAAGCAATGAAGCAGAGCAGTAAAACTTCAATCGGAAAAGGATGCTTCCATACATAATTCACGTTCAACGGATAATTCCGTACTGCTTACGTCAACCTGTCCCTTAAAAAATCCCAAAATAAAAGACCAAACCAACTACCCGACCGCTCCGTCACCAATCCAACTCACCATGTCAAGCAAACTGGCACGCAATCGTCTTCAATATCAGAACGTCGTACGCAAGCATTTATTCAAATTAGTTTCCATGCCGAGAATGCATTTCCGATTTATCGATTTTCCATTCCAAATTACAGTTTCTTGGCGTGAAATCGGCTGTTTCATTCCTCACAATTGCAAAGGAATGCGACAATCGTTTTCTGGCTGTTCTGTGAAATATACTAAGGTGCTAAGAGGTCATCATACTGTATTGCAAGGTGAGATATTAAGCGAATGCGTGTTCGTGTATGTTACTCACTTATCTGTACCGTTGAGAGCAAGATTGTTCAATCCTTGCAAGTAAAAGTGGTTAGTTGACCTTTTTCAGTTTTTTTTCCATCTCGTACGTTCACGTACGTGATAACTTACTCTTTCCATTTACGTTACTCCTTTCCTGAAATAGGAATTTGAAAACATTTTTCTCCCGACACGTCACAACGTACTTGTTAATTATCCAATTTCTTTTTTTGCTCATGTCGTCTTGCGTCTTTTTTATTTCGTCTGATATAATGTCTGATACGTAAGTTATCGTTATCGGTCTGATTACCCAAGACAGTTGAAACTTCTGAGGGAACAGGTGAACGTCATAATCGTTGAATTGCATCAGAGAAGATCTGGAACTTTGCTGAAGCTTTAAATAATGTACTTTCATAAAGATAATTTCCCAAACCTTAGATAAGTGTGAGTGGACAGATAGGGAAAAGCATATGTGTTATCAAAGCAGGAAGTGATGACCATAATGATCTTGAAAAATAAGTTAAACTTGAGAAATTGTTAATCGATGTGCGACAATTAACTAAGGAATTTTTAAATTCCAAAGTGAAAGGAAAATACGATAGCTTCGGACTTCGTTTTACTTTTTTTTAAAGCCCTGCTTAATTGGTCAATGTCATCAGTGGAATTTTAATCAAAGAAATAATCAAAAAACATCTAGATAAAGGAGAATTTACCTTTTCTTCGTCGTATTTACCTTCCGCTCCGCTCCAGCTAAATGAAATCCCTGATGAACCAAAAGCAACAATTGATCGCGAAAAACTGTAAGCAATAATTGCCGAAGGTTTGCCAACTTTCCTGAGGCAATTACCGTAATCATCGATATCACGTAATACTTTTTATGCCGAGGCATAGAAACATTGCCTTGGATCACGAGGATTGATTGCTGTGACTGTATTAATATTATCATTTGACATTATTATTATTGCTACAGTTGACCTTTACCACCCAATTGTTACTCCATATTTTGTCTAGACATAATCAAATTTTTTTCCGAGAAAGGAACAAAATACCAAAACAATTTATTACAAAGTAAAAAAAATTAAAAAACTTCGATAAAATGAAAATCAAATACGAACTCCTCAAGGTATACAAACAATCAAAGCCGAGCAATACAATGCCATTTGTAGCGCCGATGTTGTGGTTTAAATTAACTGTTCCCAATTTTAAATTAAGCAGGCATAACGCAGAAGAAACGACAGTGGTTGTAACACCTCCTCAGCATCTCAAAAAGTTTGCTGCTTTTCGTTAACCTTGTCATCATTGAAAATTTATATTGCTCATTTCAATATGCTTATAACCCGTTCTTTGGTTACGGCAGCGACGAGCTGTACTGGAAGTAAAACAAATATTCTTTGTAAGCCATGAAGGCCCATTTTGATCATTTGAAGATTAAATAATTCGACACTTCAAATGACCAAAATCGTGACCATTGGGAGGATTCATGGAATTTTATATGTCATACCAGGGTGATGTTTTCAACATATCCGAAAATTTTCAGCTGATATTTAATCAATCATTATTTAATACACTATGGGACAATTGTTTTGAATTGAGACAAGAAAATTTACCAAAATTTCCCATGTAATTTGTACGTAGGTTTAAAATGTCAAATTACTTGATCTCTTCACGAGGAAAGGACGTAAACCAAATTTTGGTTAAAAAATGAGAGTACATACAATGAGAAAGAGAAATTAACACATAAATCAACGGCTACAATATTATGTTGCTACAAAAAAACTACTACAGAAAAAGAGAAATATGCGTGTCTCTTCAAACTTTAACCACTATATATTACTATATCCTAATCTACCATATTCATATTAAGAACAAAGAAAAAGAATGGAAGCAATAAAAGTATATGAAAGGTCTGGAAATTACATTATACCTGGTCGAAAAGTATTTGAGAAAAAAAAGAGTCAACTAATCATACTGTTATCGAAAAAATTTTTTGCGCAATCCCTGTAACCAACTGAAGGAGGATTTGCAGACTATTGCACTTCTGATTTGTAATTGTGTACTAATAAAAGTTAAACAAAAACAACACAAAAAAACAGGCAAAAACAAAAAAATTTACATAAAAGAAAACAGGAAATGAAACAAAATACAAGGGTTGAAAAAAATACAAATTACGTGGGATATATGGATAAATACAGATAATTACAAGAGAATAACATGACGTTATCTTCAAAATAATAGAACATTCGTATACTTCAAAAGAAACAACAAAGGGAAATGATAGTATTCCAATCAACAAGAAAAGCTAAACAAAACAATTAATGCGACCAACTGACAAAAACAGAGACTGTGTCAGACGAGATCACACAATACAGTCTCAAATTCGATAAAATATTACAATACATCGAAAGGCTGAAATGAAAAGACTGGATATCTATCAGGGGACAGGAACAAAAATTAATTGAAAGGAAAAACAGCATAAATGAGTTAGAGAAACGCGTGATAAAAAACTTAGAGGTTATAGAGACTTGATTGTTTAATTTTGGTTTTTAAAAAAGTTATCAGAAAATCCAAGCTGTACCAAAAATAGTTTGGCAACTATGGACATGAATTAGCCTGACCAGAAGATGAAACTGGTACACTCCTGTCTTCTGCTGAACAGCGATGGCAGCAATATAACGGTGTCTGGTCCACTCCTTTCACCGTTTGCCCAACACATATATAATGATACCACAGTGAACAACCTCCCTCACACTGAATCCAACGGATGTGATCACCTATAAACATTCAAATGCAAATTATTACAAAAATCGTTCGTCAAAACGGTACATATAAAACTCAATCTGCGCAGTGAATTTTTTTAAAACTAATCGTACTTGAATTTTTTAAAACTAATTAATAAAAAAAAAACCATCTTTCTAAAACTATCCATAATCAAATGCTGATAGAAAGCTGAAAACAACATAGTTACAAACTGTAAGGCTTTAGGCAAGTATTAGCAGAGCAGACGTCTTCTTCTTCATGAAAATTGTTCTTCGAACGTTTTCGATGCCCCGCCATAAGCTTCCCATTTCCTAATACGCTTCGCTTCACACCTCGACGTCTTTTATTTTCACCATCATCTGGGAACACAGCACTTGGATTTTGTGTTAAAACTGGTCGATTTTTGATCTCCTCATAAATTTCTCTGTCTTTTTCAGTTGTAGGCTTGACTCGAATGAGTGCATCAGTAATAAATTTCCATGCTTCCGAATTTAACATTTCGTTGCAGAAGACCGCAATGAGCGATTCATCAACACTGAAAGAAAAACACAAATATCCACTGATTTATACTTAAATTATCCAAATGAAAATGTCGATGTCACTCTATGAGCCCTCAGATGCACAAGTTCGAAATTTTAATTCCTCGAAACAAACACACCTTTTACATAATTCCGCATCAAGAGGAATACCAAGAGGTGGTAATTTGCTAACAATTTCTAAAGCTTCCGCGTACGCCAGTTCAGTATGTTTCACAGCGGTTTCAACAAGTGTAAGTTCCAAAGACGGTACAGCAGTCCCACATACACTCTTTACATCTTCAAGAAAAGGACGGCGGCTTCGCAAGCATCGAACACAAAGATAATAACCTTCTGGGAGCTGTGACATGAAGGGGTTCCATTGCACGCAACTCGCTGAAAAAAATCTTACGTTCAGTAGGATATAAAATTTTAAATTGGTTGAGTAAAAAATTTATATAGGAAATAAAAGTTTAGCTTTGCAGCTAATTTTTAAAATTTGATACTGAGAACTTATAATCAATAAATAAATTGTTATAGCAATGATGAACAGTTGGAGATAATATGCAATTTGTCCTGTTCCTTTGTTCAGGTAAGATTACCATCAATGAATTACGACTTATTACCGTTTACAGCATATTACAACATCAACCATTCCGCAGAATTCTTAAATTATTTTCCGCCTAAAACATGGTGCGAATTTTTCGGGTATCTAGTAGGCGCAAGTCTTGATCACAGAGATTTTGGCCATCTTACGCTTCATCAGAAGATGAATGAAGAGAAATTAATCAACAACATTAGTTCAGTAGTGAGTGTTGGCAAGAGAAAGAAAAAAAAGATTACGTGCAACAACAACAAAATGAAAATGGAAAAATTTCCCAAACGTACAATGAAATTTGGCGTGACAAAGAAGACAACGAATAGTGGAATTATCTTGTTCCTTTGTGCTACCACACAAACACATTTGATCAATGGAGCGGGCTTCATTGGATTTTCGTAAAGTTACTATTAATCTGTGCTGCTGTTCATAAAGTGAATTGATGTGACGTGTCTGAAATTTAATTGAATTTTATTACAAGAAATGATTCAAATACCGCCTTGTGGCTGCAGTCAAGAAATTAAATTCATTTTCCCAAAAAGAGCTAAGAGACTTACAAGCTGTTCGATAGAACCAAAATTTTCAATATGTGTCCAGTTGTCACGGAGCGAAAGTGGATTTACCAGTACCAGTGGTGTTGCAACACCTTCGATTAATTCCGTTAAATCATCTCGACCGCTCAATATCTTGAGTTTACTCAGTTAAAACATAGGTTGAAAAGAACAAATCAATTCCCAAAATGTCAAGCAGCTCATGTTTTTAAAATAATTCCAGAAAAAAAACCTCGACAATGCTGAAATAAGATGGAGATGACGTAAACAAATGACCAATTCGCCGACAAAAACACTCAATACGATCATGGAGTTTTTCGATATCCGAATTCATTATTGAATTTTTCAGAATGAATGATTTTCCAATTTTGAAAAGCAAATCGCTTAAAGATTTCATCGTGTAAATATTGTTTCCTAAAAATTTGTTAAAAAGAATGAAGCTGATAAGAAAACATGGAAATGAATTGATTCAGAGCGGTAATACTGCTCAGAATGTTTTCTGAAATAACAAATGCGTCTATGTCATAAAAATAACATCCACTGCATAGAAACAGACAGAATAGAAAGTACAACGAGATGAAAGCATTTTAATCCTATTTTAGATCGTAATCTAATGATCCAGATCTCATTTGGTTTCTAGCCACAACTTTTAAAAAGTGTTAGCATCAAATACAGCAAAAATGTTCAACCCACCTTTCAAATGTTGAGCAGTGTCATCAATATTTCGAACCAATTTATATTCATTTCTAAATTTATCAATGTATTCTTCTGTCATCCATTCCGAAACTTCCAAAGCTTCTCGCATTTTCTCAGCCTCTTCGACTCCGATTCCTTTGTTCGGCTTGTTTTGCAAAAAAGCTTGCACCTTCAGAAAAAAATCATCTTATTTCACATATCAAAGCCGCACAGATTTTACATATCAAAGCCGCACAGATTTCACATATCAAAGCCTCACAATCAATAAAAAATCTTAACTTATGAAAAACTGAAAATCCAACTCGGTTGGATAGTAATAAAAAACACAGTTGTTGATTTTGACTGGATATGATACTTGTATTATGTGAATACTCTGGATCGAATGCCTCTACCTCTGCCAAGATGAATTATATCTATGTTAGAGGCAAAAAAATTTCCGCCGATCTTGGGAGAATGCTTCTCAAAGTGTTAGTCAGCTGAATTAAATAGTAGCAATTAGCAAACGAACTGCATGTTCATTCTGGTGACCAATTTTCAATATCACATTCAAAGCATCAACTTCAGTCTGAAATTTGACATCGCCATCCGCAATGGACCGTCCCTTTTCGATTAATTCCACCAAATATTTGAGTTTCCATCTTTCTTTTGCTTGATCAGGTCCAACAGCACTATGGCCCAACGACTTGCTATCTCCTTTATTTTCGGAAGTCCGAGTAAATATCTTATTTGCACATTGTAGCCAACGACACTTTTCTCGCATCTGAAATTACAAATACGAAATAAAAACATCAACTTATTAGACTTGTGTTATTGGTCTTAACCAATAACAAAAGACTTACTCTCTCCAGATCATCGATTTCTGACAGATTAAGGTTAAAGTCATCAGCTTCTTCAATCAGTTTGTTTACCAACTCGATATAATGATCATATCTGACAGCGAAATCATTTGTGCTTAATAAAAATTGCGAACAGCGCTTACGCCAGTCATCAATACGCTTGACATAATTCTATAAAAAAACTAGTGGTTAATTCCGAATTTGTTTGTTTTCAAGATTCCTACATTCACTTCTTCTTAGAATTACCTATCGGTTTTTAAAAACACAGATGAAATTCCAATCTTCGTCGAATAATAAATCGAAAATCAAAATGGTAAACTTCCATTCCTCGGAATTAATAAATTAAACTAATCCTCCAAACATAAAGTACACATGTACGAACCTTAATGATGACTTCTAAATGAAGTATAGTGCACGGCAATTCCTCGACTGATTGTTCTAGTTCCTCGATGTTTTTAATATCGGCTGGATATTCATTCACATTCTTTCGCAAGTTGTTTCTAAACAATAAAAACAAAATCAAAATAACCTATCTCATTTTCAGAAAAAAAAGGGAAACCAGAACAAGTATAATGTTTGGCTAAGTTGTCCAATGTAGCAGAGCATTAATTTCAAGTAAAAGTATCAAAAAGACACTGGAACAAACAGCTATCGTTTTATAAAAATAATTACAAATTATCAAGCATCAGACCTTGTACGTATACGACGACCCATTAGTGCACGAGCACTCTGCATGATGCTCTCAGAACGTTTTATAATATTCACCGCTTCATCAGTAGCATCACATTGTGGAAATCGTCGGGCTTTCGAAACACTAACCAAAATTCGCAAGTCGTCTAGAGCTGAATTATGAACAATCAGGTTTACAATGTTATTCCTATAAGCATAACTTATCTAAGCATTTCAGTAATTCTATAACACTCCTCATTTACGTTTGAAATATGTATTTGATTTTAGTAATATGAAGTAACATTAAGCAAGTAAATTTTGCTGTGACCGTAAAAAATTTGCTCAGCGAAAACATACTAGGCTTAACACCACCATTTTTCATATTAATCGCCGACAAAAGTTTAGATCTCCAAGTGGAATAGTCGCAGATACCATAAGACAACATGTTGCACATGTAATCCAGTTCTTCCGAAGTGTAACGATAGCTGCAAGTTGTCAATTAACCAATAACGAATTATACGACATCTAGTCAGCACAAATACGTTTAAATAACAAATTTACCTAACCTGACATTGGATCACCTGAAATAACACAATGCCGAAACACATTCTTGCAAGCCATCAAAATGTGCACAAACATTTTTTTAGCAAATAGATTTGATGGTCTACAGGAAATCAACAAACAAACACAGAAAAAGTTTCCATATCTCAATTTATTTTCCAAATTTCAAAAGTTCACTTGAAAGTTAGGTCTGCTGTCTGGCACAGTGAACAGACACGATCGATGTGCTCCAAACATACAAGCCTTTTGTGTTTGCAAGTAACCGATGACATGAACAACGTTGTCTTGCAAACAGCACAGGAGCGAAAATCATCTGGTATATGTTCATATTCGACACGTGTTGACCTACGAATAAAGCAAATTGCAATTTATGCTGTTCCTTCCACCAAAACTATCAGAATATTATTCAATGCTGCATAGCTCCTGAATATCATGCGACCCCCTTTTCTACTTCATCTGCTAGTTTCAGTAGTTTTGACAGACTTTTTCAAATATCCAACTTTATTATTATGCCTTAAACTCCTCTCACCCTACATTATGCAATGAAAGAATACTTGGAAAGCATTATGGACTTACTGAGTGACACCTTTGTTGGTTACGACGTCTCGAAAATGTTTTTCACGAACAATAATTTCATACATTTCCTCATGTACAGCTACACCAACATTAACGCTCAGTTTTGTAGCGCATTTCGCCATTTTTATCATCAGTTCCTCGTGTGAAAAAACACAATTACGATGAACACGAGCATATTCCAATATACAGAAACGACCCTTGCGCAGCTGCAAGAGTTAGTTGCTAAATGTCTATGAGAAGTGTTAAAAATGGTGTTAAAATATGACATTTTAGTTTGGAAGAAACTAAGAATTTCCACTTTTTCATCTCCTGTCATAAAAACTATGTCGTTTCAGTTGGTTTTCATGCCGCTGTAGCTCTGTGTGACTTATGTTCCAGAATTTGTTTTAAAAAGCATTTCATCAAAACATATACATTTAACTATGAAAAATGAAGGAAGATGAAGCATGTCAAGAATTGTTCCCATAAAACAGCAACAAAGAATATTATAATCAAATAGTGAACCAGCTGAATGCAAATTTTACCCAATCTGCAGGTGCAAAATTTACAGCTTCCGCAAAATTCAACCCTTCGTTATATCCAGCATGATATGAACGTGGAAATGTTATTACAAATTCGCCTGGCTCCTGATGAACTGTATAAACGTGAATACCCTAAAAGTTTACCTGTTAAACACAAAGAATTCAGAAAGAATATGGAGTGAAGAAAAACTGTAGCTTTGTGTTTCGAAATCTTACATCTTACACAATCAATACCGGTACATGAAATTCACGAACAGCTAATTGCAAGCATTATTAAACGATACATATTCAACCTTATTTATTAAAATTTTGGGATTCATAGTTGTTGTCATATGATGCAGGACATCAGGCTGACGTTCAAACAAATATGGAACAAGCTCCATCATGACTTTGTCAAATTTCTCCCCTTCATCGCCAGAAACACCATACCAGATCTTACGCTCACCCCTAAAAAAGATCCATTTATATGATCCTTAATCCTCCGAAAAAATTGTAAAATTTAAAATATATCAAACCAGTGTAAATAATTGACGCTGTAGGTCCAGTGATCCTCGGTATGCCAACAAAAAGCACTCAAACACATACCCACATATACCCATGGTACCATCATGCCTCAACAAAAGTGCATTTTTGAAAGAAATGGCAAATTTAAACAAAGTTAAAATCCAAACATTGTGTAAATTAGTAAAAATTACCGGATATTCCACTTTCCATGTGGCTCAAAACAGAACCCTTCAAAACTGGCAAATTATTAAGGTTCCATGGATGATTTGCATAATACTCGCGTTCTTTGGGATCCATTTTCCCTCCGAAATCATGCCCAATCATTGGAAAACCACTGCCGACCTTCAATTTCTTTAAAATTAATTTACTGAATTAAATCATGCTATGTGAATGTAGCAAAAAACCACAAAAGCACACCTCAGAGGCCGCAAGATCGGCACCGTATTTTACAACTACTGTATTTTTGAGATCAATTAAATCTTTCCAAAATTCTTGCTCGACTTCATCAGAAGAGACTTCCTGAAAACAGTGATCTTAAAGCAGATATTTTTTATAGCTAGTGTTTGAGAAAGCATATAAAATCATGAAAAAATGCCCTTATTACTTATTCTCGTATTCAGTAAAAGTATGGATTAATGAAATATGAAAAGCAGCAAGTACGTGCCCGAAACTAAAGAAAAAAATTGAAATGTTATACTAATTCTTAAGTAACCAAATGTAAGCTTCCGGCTATGTTTTCGGGTTTAATGTCCCAAGAAGAATACTGTAATAACTTGCCAGTGGATCTCTACGGAAATGACTTTGCTTCCAATCATTTGCATATTTAGCGAAGGTAAGCAAGTTATAGCTAGTATTCGCATCATGAAATGCATAACTTTCAGCAATCTCTTTGATTGAAGCCAATATACATCGACTGCAACGCCATTCAACTATAAAACAATAATCATGAAAAAAATGAAAATTTTGAGAAGGAATTTACTTTCGCGTGTTTATTGGATTAATGATTACTGACAATTTCCAAATAATTTCTATAAAAAAACCAACATCGTGGAACGCTTGGCAGTGCCGGTGAACAACAGTAAATGTGCAATGCATAGTCGCAATCCTCGCACAGCAACAAATGCTCTTCATCATCACCTCTTCCGCATTTTCTACATACAACTTCATCCATCGGATCAGATGTTCTTGTTTTCTTCTCTTCTGCAAATTGCAATCAAATCTCACGGAAAATTACTGCCAACAAAGAAAGATTACAGATTTTAGATAAATAAAATCCATCTTTATGGTGATGACCATTCTGTAGAATTTTCATCTTCGCTGAACATAATCTGAAATCTATGGAGTGCAAATTGATGTCAGAGATTTTAAACCTTTCATTTACCCCAAGAATGGCAATGAAAAACACGAAAATGTGAAGTGAAAATTTGCAGTCCTAATCAGCAATTTGAAAGGAACTCCCGACTTCTGCAGTATTTATTCATGAATAGACAAACTGCCAACCACCAAAGCAACAACACATACTTACTTGCACGTGAACGAAGTCCAGCCATAGACTTCGTTCTAGGTTGAGGGACTCGTCTTCCACACTCTACTGATTCATTTTCAGCACCGCCCGTAGTACTGCTGCAACCATTATTTTTATTTTCTTCATCCTCTCCGTTCTCCTAAAACAAAAAAACGAAAATGATGAAATTCACAACAAAGCACATATTTTTCTTAAATATTAAAAATCTGAACATCACTGCCAAACGTCCAATTGTAGTCCAGTGATTACTTTCATTCGTAAAGTAACGCAATGTGAACTTTACACCAACATAGAGAAGAATAGCAGAGTTATACAGCTAATTCCCTTTCCTAATGAAAACAAATCATACATCGAAGAGCTTCTGAAAAACATCAATCCACTTGAAGTAAAGAGCTTTGATTTTATTAGAACGTTGTTGCTTGAATCCTAGTTTTTTTGTTATACAACCCCAACGTTTTTGAGCGTTTACAATATCGACACCTCCTGTTTCACTTACAGCCTGCAAATCCAATTAAGAAACCAAATTTGATAGGACGTCACATATCATGATTTCAAAGCAGATGCCTTATTTTTTCAGAACTCTAACATAGTGGTAAGGAAAATAAAGAGAAAAAACTAAGATGATGCTTAAAATCTTTAAATTTGGCATTTTTCGTTGAAATGTGGAATCCTTAAACAACATGTAATACATCAAAAACATCACAAACCTTATACAGATCATAGAAATCAACATATTTATCATCAATAATTGGAACTCCAAGTATATGCCTCCGCATATGCCAGTAACTGGCCAACTGTGCATCGAAAATCAGCCTTGCCCGTGTTAATGCATCAATTTGGTTCAACTTTTGAATTCGCGGTGTGAAGGTGAATTTCTCACTATCGATGGCGAAAGGTGGACGGAAAGACTGAATAACTTAAGTCATGTATACTGATGAAAAAATTTTTTTAAAAGTTGTTTGCATATTTTAATATCATCCAATTCCCTTCCGAAAGAAACTGAACTTGCAAGGAATTTCTCAAAAGGGACAAATATCCGACCAGATCAAAAGGCTAGAGAAACATAATGATGAATTTCAAATAATTAGGGAAACTAGTAAAAAAATACCAAATAATTCCTGAACCCATTTTGCAAAAAAAAAGCGCTTTTCTAATTATTCATCATTTATTAGACGCAAAATAACTAAGCTCTCAGAAGCACAATCCAAACCTCAAGTGAAGCAGGATCATGTCTTCCAATTCAATGTTAAGTTCAGTCAGAAAAATAAACTCGTCAAATAGAATTTTTCCATAGAAATATGATTTAAAAAACATTAGGATCAGGAGGCAACAACGAGAAAGTACCAATACAGTATTTCTCAAAGTCAAGCGATCCATACTATTATCACCCCTGAACAGCTAAGAAATTAAACCGAACATTCAGAGGGTCGACATATTATCAGCAAGCGCATAAATAAATATGCATGTATTTTCATAAACATCAAACATATTTATGTTAAATATAAATTAAGTGAAACGATCTTACAGGAGGAGGTTTGACTTTTATCACGCCGTACTTCTCCGCTTCAGGTTTAATTTTGGCGACATAAGCGATTGGATCAGCAAATTCTTCCTCCGTTGGATAGAATGTTGGTGCAAATGGTGGACGTTTAAATTCAGTGTAATATTTGGAATAATTTTTAAGCATGTTTACGAGAATCTGCACATATGGTTGCGTAATTTAGAATTTATAGTACATAACCATTACCTAGAATTATACAGCGATGTCAATAAAAATCAAAGTTGAAAAAAATAAAGTTCACGAAAAAAAAAACTAGCAAACTACGGATAATCAAAAACTGTCGAAACAAAGTTATCAATCCAATTAATGGAGGGAAAAGATCTGTGAATTTCTGGATAGTGATGAGCATGATACCGAAAAATTTCAAATAATGGAAAATAGCAAATCAAGTAAAAAATTGCTAGGCCATTCTCCTTCAATATCTTGGATTATAAAGAATGGTACAGGTTGAAGCAAAGATTACTGTTATGTGTAAGATAACACTTTATGCTACACTAAAATTATTTTGCCTCATCAATGATCACTTTTAAAATATCGATAGGACCTATCCAACCAGTAGAAACATCTTGCTGAAACATGAATGTCTCATATTGTCCATATCAGATACCTCATGAATCAAAAATCTAGCACAACTGGCAAAGCAGTTGTAGAAAATACTGAATACTTCCACAACGGATCAGTGGGAAAGATTAATCGGTGGGATAACCCAAAACAAAATTTTTAGCTCCTATATGAATCAGAAACCTGGAATTAAAACAGAAATAGAATTTTTCTTTCAAGCCGTCGATTACGATTAGCATCTAAAATGTCAAATCAAGGAAACTTTTATTGATGTAATATTTATATACATATATATATAAATGCTACTCATAACATACATGAACTTATACAAAAAGGAAAAGTGAAAACAAAAATCGGAAAAACTAAGCTTCAGTACGGAAACTAGAAGGATTGAATGGAAAAGGATCAATAAAGTATCCTGTAATCAACAATTATCGTGAAAGAGCAAGGAAGATGCAAGGGGAGAGCCTAATTTTGTGAAAAAGTAAATGGACAAAACAAAAAAATTTATGTTGCTTGAGATGCAGAAACTAGAAGGATTTATGTTGCTTGAGATGCAGAAACCAAAGGAGGCACTGGGTAACAAGCCAAATAGCATGGAAGGATTACACATTAATGTTCCTTAAACGCAATCAGGTAGAAGAATCTCTGTATCCCATAATCCTTCATCCAGAATCCTCAACAGATGAGTTGATGGGGAGCCATCCAAATCGATGACGGAAAAACTGTTACTACTGAGAAGAAGAGAACGATAGAACAAGGAACTGACGGTATTTTCAGAAAATTTTCTGAAAAATAAATTGCAGTACAGTGTTCGAACTGTTGTATTATTCTTTACTCACACAGCTCCTCCTCAATGATTATTCTTCCATTGCTGCTAGCAATGAAAAACTTTAATTTGGTGAAAACTGCCAAGAAAATCTCAGTCATCTTCAGCTCACGGAACTCAAAACACCTGAATCGTAGTTCGATTCAGGTGGAATGGGCAATTAATTAAACGAAGTCAAACTGAACAAAACGAAAATGCATCAGAGAAATCTTCCCATAACGATCAAACAGACAACCCAAGATACAATACACCACACAAACTGAATCAGCAAAATGAACAAAAATTACAACTTTTATAGGCATTGGAATTATCCAATTTTTTTTCCTAGATACTGTTCATCAATATTATTGTTATTAATGAGCAATTGAAATGAGAATCAATTCAGAATGAAAACGACAGTTGACGGAATTCAATGCAAAGTCAAATTCCAAGCTTAATTCTGAAAAACTTTGCCAAAACGCTTACCTTTCATTTCAACTTTGACAGTTTTTTTTAGCAAGTTGCACCAGAACCGTTTCCGTGTACTCTGAATTTTACAGGTAGCCTTCGCTGTGTGTGTTTGGGCGTTTGTATTTGTATATGTGTATACTTATGTGTGCTGTTTTCCTCCTACACTCATTACCACTTGCGTGATCTGGTCATCAGGTCACTACACTGACTGACTTTGGAACTAACGAAAATGCATCATTACTTTCAGTCAAACGGCAGTGATATTGAATTTTCGTTGTTAATTAATATTTATGTGTTTTCCTCATAAATTTCATTAGATGTACGTAATTTTCTCGGGTTTATACCTCTCTGCCAATCACTTGTACTTGTTTTTCATATAATTTATTTTCAGTGTGATTACCGCAGCTCAAGTCTGCTCATTTTGGATCGTTGAAATCCCCAATAAAGTGGTGCAGTACCTCCTGAAGGAATTGTGATGCCAGTAAGTTGTTGATTTAAGATGCAATGAACCCTTATT
Source organism: Madathamugadia hiepei (assembly GCA_013365335.1). Taxonomy (NCBI): domain Eukaryota; kingdom Metazoa; phylum Nematoda; class Chromadorea; order Rhabditida; family Onchocercidae; genus Madathamugadia; species Madathamugadia hiepei. Next base: position 17,618 of record JABVXS010000176.1, read on the forward strand.
CACGGTATATTAAGTATTGTTGTCGGCTTTTTACGGACGGAGAATCATAATTTACTAGATCGAGAGGAGAATCTGGAATATCAAGCGTTTTTAAAATTCAGATATATGAAGCAGTTAAAGCAGTTTGATCACTCCCACTTTGTTTGTTATTCTTTCCTTATATAAACCCTCCTATCATTTGTGACTACTACTAATCCTCTGAGCTATATTGCTAAAATCCCGTTAACAACTGGGCGAAAAACGTTGCGATGACATATTGAACAAAAACTTCAGTACAACCTCATCCAGTGTTTCTAACTGACTTTTTTATCAAGTTGCGAGCGTATTTTGAGCTTTCACTTTTCATTATTCTAATAAATTTTGTGTAGGAGAAGGAAGAAGCAGCAAGAAGGAAGAAGGAATCGATTGTTGACTTATCACGATTTATTGATAAGAAAGTGCGCGTCAAATTTCAAGGAGGTCGAGAAGGTTAATTTCGAAAGTTCACTTATCTATAGTTAATCCGATTATATTTCTGTTCTCTAGTTAGCGGATAGCCCATTGGTCTCTATTATCTACTTGGAATTCCTCGAACTAAAAAAATATCCTGTGTATTTCTCTGTTCAATTTGTTAACTTTTTTACTTCTCTCGCGTTTCTAGTGCTGCTCATTTTCTGTATTTCTTCCATTTCACTTTTATCAGTTCATTTAGCCTTATTTCCTTTAGTGATGAATGTGTTTATGTTGATTTGAGACAAATTATGTTTTCAGCTGAAAAATTTTCTTTTTATTTTTAAACTTTGGTTAAAAAAATTTATCATGTTTTTATTTTCAAGAATTATTTCATTTTATTCTAATTTTTTAAGGAATATTTTTATTGGTTAAGCAAAGTGATATTGTCTTAAAGTTTGTTTTCTCTTTCATTTCAGGATCAAATTGTGAAGTAAAAATTGAGGAACGAGTGAATGCATTAAATGGTGATTATTTATATTAATAAAATTTAATTCCAGCTTCTGGAATACTGAAAGGATATGATGCTTTAATCAATTTAGTACTGGATAATGCGGTGGAATATGTCCGAGACACGGAGGACCCACAAAAAGTGACGGAGGTTGGTTACAGTTTTGTGTCTCACGGATTTGCCACTCTTCTGTGTTTCATATGAGGTTCTATGAGGATTAAATGAAATTTATGTTGAGTGGTCGCTTTCTAATTTTTGTGTGTTTTGAGAATATTTTTCTAAAACTCATTTTTTTTTTCAAGGAAACAAGGCAGTTAGGTTTGATTGTTGCCCGAGGGACTGCAATAACAGTTGTTGCACCAAACGATGGCATTGAACAGATTGCCAATCCTTTTGTGTGATGGTCACAGTTTCCTTAATTTATATGAGCAGTATTTGATATTTTTATAGTTTGTTCTTGAATTTAAATTAATCTGAGCAATTTTGGATGCTTTTGGATTTAAGCAATCAATCTAGTATGCAGCTTTCCTTCCCCTAATTTCATGAAACTACTCGATTTTTTAGTGGTATTGAATTTCATGTTTGCAATTTCGGCAGAAAATTTTGATTATCAGTAGCTCAGTAGCAATTTTTCTCCAAAATTGAGTGATTATAACGTTGTGGTCATTTCGGCTTTCTCTTTTTTGTTTACATTTTTTTTCATACATAATGTATGGCTCGAGACAGTCTACTGAGTGACTGATGTTTTATCTTCTGCTACCAAAGATCCACAAATTGTATATATGAACTTTCTTTTTTTGATTTTGGTTTTGTTGAAGTTAAAAACTATATCAAAAAATAGTTGGAAATGAAAATAAAATGCGTTGTTTTTTGGCACAGCAATGAAAAAATTTGTTACACTGAAAGTTATTGTTGGATTTTAGGGATAATATAAGGTCAAAGAGTCGCTCACAGATTATATTTTCAAAGCAGAAGTTGATGACATTTTCAGTTCATGTATTGGACAGTGATATTTCAAGAAAGTCTTCTAATTGTGGTTTACAAAAACAAATTTTTTTGTATAGAAACACTAAACCTTTAAATATCTGAAGGCATTTTTCATCACTGATTTGCTTGTTTAACCTTCGTGCTGAGCCAGGAAGAAGTTGCCAGCAATGGGATCACCTGGAATGCAAAATTAAAGCATGGCGCATGGGATTCGCCTTGAAGTTCTTTGGAAAATCTTATATCTAACAGTGTATAATAATCTGTGGCGTTTTTCTACCCTTCACTTCAGCAAATTTTTTACCAAAAATCCATTTTGAATTCATACCTAAATTATGTTTTTCTACAAATTGCTTTATGTTGAATTTAGATCTGGTGTTGATTTTTGGCACTTGAATTCGTCGTCCTCGATGTTCATAAAGGAGAATTATGTAGCGGTGTAGGTCGGTGCGAGGTTGTGGAGCAGGACTTCCATATGCCATCTGGTGTTGTCCTGAATCATCATCAAAATTTTGGAACAGAAGTAACGAAAAATTGTTTTATGGGATGACAAAAATCATTTTAAACTGATCAATATAATTAACCTCCATTAATTCCTTCCTGAATGTTGCTTGCGGGAATATTTACTACCTAAAATAGAAAACATGAAAAATATTTCAGGAGTAGTTTTCGAGAATTCCATGAAATTCTTGTCATGTTTTAAATTCCGAAATTTACATTTTTTGTCAACTTAGATACATCCATTTTGTTTACTTCATAATCAAACAGAAATCAGAGTCGAACTCCCGAAAGTGATTAGACAGCTTCTTGAAATAAAATTGTACAAAACAATTCAGTTGAACAAAAACGAACCAGCCAGTGAAGCCATTCAGCAACGGATGGGTTCTTCCGTGACAAATTATCAGGATCTGAAAAACTTTTTGGTTCACTGCTCCAAATATTTGTTTATCTGCAAGCATACAGTCAAAACATTCATTATTATTCGTTTGGCAGAAGTATAAACTTATTTAGAAGTTCATTAATAATTATCAATTTCAAATTTACGATTGTAATCTTGAAACAATTGTTTGAAATATACAAAATTTGGCAAAATTCAAAAGAATTTAGCATGTTTGGAGAGAAGCAATAAAGTAAGATCGTGCCGATCATAATCATGGAAAACGTCGATTCCGGATCAACATCAAGCGTAACGCGTGGTGCAAAACGAAGATGCCGTGGTGACATGGTTTGCCCCGGCTGCACCTGGATACCATCCCAATTGCACTGCATAGATCAGAAACTTAGAGTGTTAAATTAATTTTTCTCTTAGTTAATTTGAAATTGATTAACTTAACATTCATCATTCATGCTGGATAAACTAACACATTACCTTGCGAATCGATCCCATAAAATTTTAATTTTTTAATGATTGAAAAAATTTCAAAACACTTTTAGGCTGCCTTTCTGGTTTATTTATTAAAAACAAAAAATAAATTTGTTTCTTTTTTTCTAAACAAAACATGGATTTTGTTTTTCCTGAAAAAAAACTATTAACAAATTTTTTAATGTTGGAAAATAAGTAAGGGTACGCTTTTTTTGAAAAGAAAGAATATATGGGGTTGAAGCACACTGATCATTGATCAAGGAATGAAATAATTGGAGAGATGACAGTGATTGAAACTAAATTTAACAAATTTCATTTAGAATATCAGATTTTTGTAATGAAACTGAAATATTTGTGAAATGTGAGAATCAACGAACGAAGAGAATCAATTGTTCCGTCTATGTGAATTAAAGGTTAGCATTGCATTAAAAAAATTACTGCTGAAATGATTTTCATCTTTTTTTTTTGTCATTTTCCAAACAGATCGAAAAATTGAGAGGGGAAAGAGATACAGAGACAGAGAGAGAGAAAGAGAGAGAAGGAGAGAGATTTGGAAAAAAGCCTACGAAAAAGACATTATTTTTGTGAAATAAATTGAAAAATACCTTCTTTATTAATTACAATAAAAAATTGAATGAATTAGATGGAAAAAAAAGAGAAAAGGAAGTTTGGAAAAAAAACTTTTTTTAAAAAGTATTCGCCAGAATTTGAAATGAATGGAGATTTTTGTGAGAAAAGAAAAATTACAGGAATTCCAGAAAATGCAATAATTGTTCACATTCAGGAAAACCAATCCAAACTAACAGACAGGAAAATTCGTTTTGAAATGAATTAAGGACGAAAAAAAGTGATTTGAAATAACCAACATTTAATAATTTTGCTGGCGGATTTGTGATAAGATTTGGAGTAATTTCATTTTCCGCAAATTTAGCAGTAAGATCAGCCATTCTGTTGGAATTGAATTGAATTGTATAACTGACTTTGTTTTTAACTATTTTTTTTACACTGAAACTTCGAAACTTTAAAATGAAAGTTGAATTACAGCCCGGACACGTTTTATCCCATCAAATAACTAACCACCCGGCAGCACTTCAGTGAAGAAAAATACTGCACAGCCTGCTTTTATTGCAATGATAATCTCTCTCGATGTTTTTGCTATTACAGCATATCCGCTGTAAAAAAAAAAAAGGAAAATTAGGTTTAGAAAAAATGCTTAAATTTTCTCCTGGGAGACAAAGTTCGGGTAAAATACTTGAGGAATTTGGAGTAATCCATTTTACACATATTTTCTTCTTTCCCCCTATCCCCATCCTCCCTAACCCCCTCCCACAATCTTCATTTTCTTTCATATACAATGAAATATTTGATGATGATGATGATGATGATAATTGAAAAAAATTATGAAATTAAGAATCGTTGAACATGAATTTGATTAAAATCTCATAATCAATTGTTGCGAAATAATAATTTATCGATAAAATCAAAATTCAATAAAAATTTAAAAAAAACCAAGAAATGCTGGGAAATGTTTGAGATACGGTTAAACATTTACCAACTCTTTTCGACCACAACCTTTCCACTCAGGCAGAATTCCGCTGGCAAATACGGTCTTTTCTCATTGCAAAAACAAACAAAAAAAAATCATTTTTCCATCCTTCCGGATGATTCATCAATGAGAGAATGAAATTTCACGAAATGAAATTTTTTCTGTTAAATACATGTTTCCTTTTTTGTTAAATTACAAAGTTTTTGGCAATGACAAATTTATTTATTCGTGAATAATACGAGCTACTGTGATTGATTAGTTATTAAATTAATTATGATTAGTTACCAATTTATTACACCAATTTGCTTTGTTTATTTTTCCTTCTATATCTTTTTTTCTGTGTACTTGAAATATTACTGGGTAAATAAACCGAGAAATCTTTCATTTAATGATCCAGAAGACGATGACAACCTCGAGAAATTCAGTCATCAGCAATATGAAAATAAACAAAAAAAAAACAACAAAAGTACCATGGATGTCCATCGTGCAAACAAATTAGCGAAAAACATAAATAATTTAAATATATTTTTTGTTTGTTTTTGGCGACAATTTATTTTGGTAATTGAATCGCTAGTTGGTATGATGGTAATCAGTCGAGAATGTCAAGTTTTGAAACGAACAAAACAAACAATTAAACATTGTCAAAAAATTTATACAAAATTGTAATTGAAATATGAAAACAAAAGTTTACTGAATAAATTTTCAATAATTAATTAAGGTAAAGTATGACAAATTTCGAAATTATCAAATTAATTAGCTTGAAATTCAAGTTTAAATTTGTGCAAACAACATATTTCAACAACCTTTGCAGTCATTGCCTTGCATGCAATGCTTTTGATCATTTATTGCAATAGCCTTAATCAAAATGGCTTAAAACTTTTTTGAGACTGGGTGAAGTGAAATAAAAAAATTTTGATAAATAAACAAATTTGTTGGGTGATTTTCGAATCTGGATGAATTATGTCATCAGTGATGATCCAATGATGAACAAATGATATGTTGCAAGTATTTTTTATAGAAAAAAAATCAGCTTTAGCAAAATTTCGAGAACAAATTATCAAACTATCAGCATTTAAGGTGATATGAAAGAACGAAAACAAAACTAAACGAAAAACCAGCGAAGTCTTAAAGGTACCTCACTTCCTTTGCTCTTTTTTTATTTATTAAAAAAGAAAATTATTTCTTTTAAATACGTCCTACAATTCTCGTTGAAATTAGAAATCAATTAACAATTTCAGTTTGAACTTTAATTACTTTGATATATAATTTTTGCTTTCGGAAAAGTTTAAAATCCATTTATTGGGTAAATTTCACGTTTCAAGTTTTAAATTACTATGAATTAAAAAACGTAATAGTCATAATTGCCATTACTTCACAACAAGTTTTTTTTTTTAGACTGTAAACAGTACCTGATGGTACTTACAGAATACATTGGCAAACAGAACTCATAATCAAACAATTTCAAGTTTTCCATAAAATATAAAAGAGTGAAGTATAAAAATGGTGATTCATAGGTAGCAAGATTTTTACCTGCAAAATTGATCCAAGAAATGTTTGGCTTTGTTACAGTACTATTTCTTACTCTCTTTCCATTTGCTGGTACTCCTTCCTTTTCTTTTATTTTTAAAAAAATTTTAAACCGTATTTAACCGTCAACAAAAAATAAAAATTTTGCTCGCTTTTTACAACTTTTAAACAATGCAAAATGAATATTTGTTTGTTTGTTTTTTTTAAATCATTTAAAAAAATTTATGTAGCATGGTAAATCAAGATTTCGAAATTTAAGATTGAAATTTTTAGTTACTCGATGGCAATGCTTCTTTTGTGTTTATCCTCACGGACCACAATTTTATCCCGCCTATCCACAACCATATCCTCCCGTCTATCCACGACCACGTCCACCCATTTATCCACGACCATATCCATTTTATCCGCCCTATATTCCTTATTTTCCACCGAATTATCCACCTGTAATTCCAGTTGTAACCACACCAAAACCTACTACTCCTTCTTATCCATGTAGGTTGAAAAATTTTTTGAATTTAATAAAATTTACTAACTTTTTTTCTCCTTTCAAAAATGGATGTGGAACATCCTTTTTCAGCTATTGGTCCATGTATAAATGGTCAGTGTCCAACGGGATACGGATGCTATCAAGGACAATGTGTACGTGTCGCCAATAATTGTAAGTAATATTTCCATTGTTCTATTTTCATAATTAATTCATCATTTTTTATTATAATTTCATTGAAATTAAAGAGAGAAAACCTGTTCAAGGTAATCAAATATGCATTTTTAGCAGTGTAATAATAGGGCAAAAAGGATTTTTTCTTGGTTTACAGCATTCAATGAATTGTGCAACTAATTTAAATAATAACATTTGTTGTTTTAGCTTTTAAATTATTAAATTATCCAGTAAGTTCCGGGATGTCATACTTAATTTCCATTTTATCATTCGTATATTCAGCTTCTCATAATTGCAATATTACTTATATGAAATTCCAAGTTCAGATGGTCCGTGCGCCAGTGGTCAATGTGAAATGGGATTTTGCTACAACGGTCAATGCGTCGGATGAAATAATTAATTTAAAACTCAAATGGGCTAATGGAATAAAAAAAAATCCTGAAAAGAATTTTTTTTCTGACAAAAATTTTTTTTTTAGGAAATTGATTCATTGAAGAGCGAAATTCCCGCGTGTAATTCAAAGAAATTCAATAGTTAATATCCGTTTTTTTCAAAGTGTAAAATGTCGAATTATCAATTGCCATGAAGATTTTCAAATTACATTGTCCATGATCAACCTTGCCCATTTGCTGTTTCGCCAAGCATCGATATATTCTCATAAAACATATGCATAGTTTTGTCTTGTCCGAAATTCTTGTTTTCATGCATTGATGACGACGATATGCTTGAATTGTAATTTAGATATTCTCAACAAATATAAACATAGCTCTGGTCGGTCCGAGATATACCAGCGTTCAACTTCGGATAGCAATCATGCAAGCTTGTGGTGAAATACCACAAAAAAAAAAAAACATTCATGCGGAAGAAAAATTAACAAAGAAAAGTCCATCATTTGGAAGTATAATTTAAACTTTCAAAAATTTCCACAAATCTCAGCTGGCATCAATCAATTGCAGTACCAGTAGTTTGGAAATTATGAGAAATATCTTTTACGTACACTTCCATTGATGTAATTAAATTAGAAAAATCAACTGATATATACGATCAAAACGCGAAATATAACTGTGATGTAAACACCGATTTTGAGAAGTCAAAGAACTAAAACAAAGTTTCCGTAAAAAATCGAAAAAAGTGATGCATAATGTTGTGAGATTTTACTTTATAACATTGAAAAAATTTTCCTTTTGATGACAAGAAAGTTACACAAATCACAGTGGTCAATGGGATGCTTCTCCAGTGTTGTATACTTCTGTCAAGCAATCAGTGACATCTTTTCTTGCTTTGTTTTTTTTTTTTCTTCCAAATTTAGCAAATGTAACGATGCAATCAAAATGAAATTGGACAACAAACTAAATAAAAATAGCTGATTTATCAGATGAAATCATATTCTTCTTTTCCATATTCATTGAGCTTTGACACCCTTTTTATGCTCGATATATTTCTTTCCACCATTTGCATAATAGGATACGTAATAGAAGCGTATCCAAAGTACCAGATAAGTCACTTCCATCAACGTTCCAAGCGCGAAACCCCGCAACGTAACGGAATAGTTATTTGTTGTGGTAAGAGCGAGGAATGCCAAATGTACCATCACTACATGTGTTATGGCAAACTGCAATTTTAATTTACACTCTCATATAATTACGATATCAAAAGAGAGTGTTGATAGAATATGAGTTAGCACAGAAAAGAAGCAATTAATGAACCTGAATGATTTGACCAAAAGTTATGAATTGAGCGATTTGAGGTGGTATACGTAAACGAAGTGATCGGAGCATGTAATAGCTGAAAAGATGACATCATCTCAATGAACACCATAGAAAAAATTTAATTTGAAACTTTAACTATCAAATGCAGTGTTTAAAGCAACATTGACATTTGAACTTTGAAATATGATACATTGCAAAATTGAAATTTTCGAGTTCACCTCCATAACATTTCCAATAAATAGAAAATGTTAGACAAAAAATCTACCTGTACATGAAGGAGTGTACGATGAAATTTAGCCAGACAACCCAAATCATGTATGCGTTCTTAGTGGAATAAGTAACCACTGCAAAGTATCCCGTGAGTGCATGGTGATACCAATGCATCAGCATTAGTGGACGTTTCCTTAGCACGATAAATATCGTATCCAGCAATTCCGGAATTTTAGAGATGACCCACAAGAAAGTCCAATAACCAGCAACTCCATCAGTGAAGCATGGCCCAATTTCAGTGAAAGTACCTAAATAATGAAATGAATTTGAGAAGTATTAAAAGACCAACAGCAATGAAGAGAACAAACGATAGCCGAAATTTAATTCATACTTCAATTGAGCTTCATTTGCTATAGCCAAGTAAATGAAAGGGAAGCCTTTTGAAAATTGGTAATGCAAATTGTTAGAAAAATATGTGGAAGGAACACTAACTGATATATCCTTTCGTGGTCATTTGCTTCAGGAAGACAGGTGTTATCTTAGCAACACCAAGAATGCTAAAAATAGCCAGCAAAGCATTCCAAATCACAAGTGGTTGTTGTAAATCGTATGGTTTTCGATCACGCATAGCATATTTGATGACAAAAATGGTGACAACGTATGTTAATGATACATGGATGAAGGTCCATTCCATCTGTGATGCCCATTTTCGTGCTGGTTCAAATTCGAATTTCGAGCCAAATATGAAATCCATCGTACCCTTACCGTTTGGTACCTGTCAAAGCAAATGACAGTTAAAATCATGAATAATTTATTCTTATGAGCGTATCAAATCGCACATTTCATTCACGATTACTTTTTAAATGATCTATTGCGAAATTTAACCATTAATTTTTCATAAACCCTTTCTTTCATAAGATCAATGACCATATTTTTTGTCTCACCATAATTTCCAACCTTTTCCTTTTTTTTAAACACAAACAAGGAAATCATGTTGCTGATCAAAGTTTTGCAGCGATATCAATGATATATACATTATGATATCGGCATATAGGGGAGAGAGGTAAAAAAGATTGACTCACATAGATCGGGGTGTTTGGATATTTACAATGAGAACATACCTGCACATATTTTTCTCACTTTTCGACTTTTTTTTTGAAATATATTTTAGAAATATTTGTATATAACAGATACATGCACCTATGCAGACAGACAGACAGACAGACATACAGACACACACACAGACACACACATATATATTGCAATTTAACAAGTATCATTGCTATTGCAACAAGCATTTTCGTTAATACATATTGCTACCATGAATGAAAAACAAAGCAGGAAAAAAGTTAAAAAAAAAGCATTTTATAGGCAAATGGAAAAACTTTATATCAACCACCACTTCCTTATCAGACAAGAACAAAGAGTACAATTAAAGATAAGAAGGAGCAATCAATCTCCGCCTTCCTTGCTTCCTTTTTCATTCCTTGCTCTTTTAAATATTACTTCATAAGAGTTTGAAAAGATCAAGGAACAAAAATGAAGATGTTTACTGATGAAAGGAAAGAAGTGAAAAAATTGAGAAATATGGGTAAAGTAAGGGAAAGGATAGACGGGTAAATGTGGTCTAAACGGCAAATCAAATATTTCAGAAACTGATAGGAAGGTTTGATGTGACAGTGTGACTGTGTCATTCTTGAGCAAATACACGACGACACCGTACCGTAACAACGGTACTTCTACATTGCTACGCTTCTAACCTTTCCCTTACCCTTACAATCAGTTTGTTAGATCAATTGTGGGAAAAAAGGATCATTGATGAAATGCGTTTACGGTAGTTCATCTACTACAGGTATAATCAGTAGGTAATTATTAATTGGTTACCAAATACACCTATCAGCAGCAAACAATCCATTTATACTAGAAGAACCAATAATTCGAGTACTAAAATAAGAATAAAATTTTTGAAAAAGCTTTTTGAAAATTGTTCACACTGATTTCATTCCTACGCATTCAAGTTAACTACAACAATTATTATTTACTAAAAATTAACAATTCAATTCGATTAAAGTCATCGAGTAACAAAGCAAAAAAAATTCAAGTTTTATATAAATTAAACTAGTTCAATTGAAAAAAAAGGAAATATCAGATTCCAAATAATTTTTCTAGTTTTATCTTCAGTTATATTTGTAGTAATATGTTTCAAATTTCTAAAATATAATTTTCCTGAAACTTTCAAAAAAAAAACTGCACATTTTTAATTAAATTAAATTTCAACTAATAATTAGAGAATCGATCTTCAACCATCAATACAACCATTCCGTCCACCCATCATTCTCTTTGATCGCTAAGTGAGTTTATAAATGAAAGTAAAGTAAATGATATAATTTTTCCATACATAACGATGGTAAAGGAAAAAATGTCAACCGCCACCAGATGAGAACTTTACGAACCAACAAGCTTTTTGATGAATACAAGTAATGCTTCACTAATTAAATGTTTAAATATTCAATGAATACATTATACCTACCCTATTCTGTCCCCTTTCCACCTTTGCAACATTAAATCATTTCGGAAAGATCAAAAATCGATACCCAAGCACAGCTGCCCTTTTCTTCCATCTCTCCCTTTTCTCCTCTTTCTTTCCCTCTCTGTCTTTTTTTTACAGATTTCAATTATAAGAGATTTTGGGATTGGCTGATGACAGCTGAAATACCTTCAATTATTATTAGCAAAATCTGTTTTTGATTATGTGAAATTCGAAAAAGAAGATTTTGCAGGCAAAGTCAAAAAATGTCACATTCCTTATTTTATTTTATTTTCAATAAACAATGAAAAAAAAGAAAGAAGCGGAAACAAGAAATGGTCAAGTGAAAAAACTGTGATCAAAATGGGAAGCAAGTTTGATTATAAATCAATAATAGCGGGGGAATCATATTTGAAAATTCGTTGTGGAGTCTCTTTACCCCCAACCTAAACCGTAACAGCAAATTAATGCAATTTGAAAAATGTCGACGATGTTTCAATGAATATCTGCAACATTACAACTCTCTCACTTTACCTGCAACATCGCCTTCCCGTAAGAACAGGTAAAAACTTGAGAGAAAAATGACAGGCTTATAGTATGGCGTTAAAACTGGTTTTCCATCGGAAATTAGCTTTAACTTACCTTACAAAGGGTAAGATTAAAAACCAACAAATGGCCTTTGATCCATGTCACATAATTCCACTAACTTAAACATCGTTGCTCCGCCAATCCCGTATTGTCAATTCACCGAGAAGCCAGCAGGAATGTAATGTACACGGCCAAGATTCCCTCTCTCTCTCCTGCCCCTTTGCCCATTCATAGCATAATTCCAGAATAAGCTTTACATCAGTTCTTTGTACGTTTACGGATGAAAAGTTTACATTATCTCGAAAGATATCAATTCAGAAAGCTTTACTCGAACTGGTTTTATTTAGTCCAAATTTAAAATATTCGTAATACGACAATATCGGCATTTCAGTGTGTCAAAGTTATCGATAATTAGGTGGAAATGATGAAACGAAATGGCAATAAGAATAATCTCAGTTGAAGTGACCTTGTACAAGGTATGATAACAGTGCAACAAGTGGATTCGCACACAAAAAATAAAAAATAAACTGCTCCAACATATATCAATGTGACAAAGTACTTAATGGTGGTGGTGATAAGGAAAGAAAATAGACGATATCACTGGGAAACAAGAATAAAATTCAAAAAAAAAAACTGTTTTAATTATCAATAACGATAATGCATAAGCAATTCTGAATTCTCCTATCGCTGTGAAAATTTGTCTGTATGGTACTTTATATCACAAAGAGAGTGCTGACACAAGTAGAACATTGAAATGCAACAGATATCCCACAGCTGATGAAAACGGCGATTGATCGAACAAATATTGCCAAAAGAGCTCCGCAGAAAATGATCTGCTGACGCATTATCCATATCTAATGAAAATATTTCTCCGGACAACACTGCAGTACCCTACCATATTGTTTTTTCTTCACTAAAGGGAATAAATTGGCTTTATCTAAATAGAAATGTTTCTCTCCATCCTCTCCAGCATGCACTAATGCTTACTAACCTAAATTATATTAAAAAACCGGTCCTAAATGATAGTTTAATGCCATGTAATGCAATAAAAAATAACTCGGGACTAATTTTAGGTCTGTAATTTCATATAAAAGGAACTAACGTCATAGCTACTAAATTAGTGAGTCTTTTTGGATTCAAAAGACGCATATTTTGTTCCTACAAGAAAATTTTAAGCACGAAAACAATTTTAATCCTTCTTCATCGCCGTTTTCTCCTCTTTAAATTTCTTTCCTCCACCCTTGACGTATGCCTGATAATAGAAGTTACTAAAAAGTACAACGTAGGAGATTTCCATGCCTAAGCAAAACAAGTAAGTGCTTAGCGTCCCATCGACAGCTTCACCAATGGCCATCAAATATCCAACATGTATGAGGATTAACAACGTAATAATGAACTGCAACAGTTGCATAGACGTAATGTAACGTGCAATAATTACTGGTACACGGACGTGGATTGATCGAAGGAAATAGTAACTGCAAAGAAAAGATAATTATAGCACGCAAGAGAACCAACAATACCTATACAGTGCACAAAAATTTTATTACTATTATTATTATACTCATTATGATTCAAAAGATAAACTCTTAGGAGGCATTTACTTACACACTTAACATTCTGTATCCCGGTAAAATATGACAACTTTGGTTCATATATTAAAGCAATTAACCAAAAATAAAAATAACCTGTACATGAAACTATGAACTGTGAAATTCAGCCATATAATCCAGGTATTGTATGGGGTATGATGGGTGTAAGAGATGATACCGTAATTGAGAGTTAAGACATGATGATACCAGTGGAGGAAAATTAAAGGTTTCTTGCGTAATACAATCAATACTGTATCTCCAAGCTCTGCAAATTTCGATAAGCAAAACAGCCATGTCCAGTAGCCACTAGTTCCTTCGAAGAAATCGCCCCTTTTCGTATATGATGCTGTAATATGAATCATTACGAATAGGCAATCCACTAACAAATGGTCTGATATGTTGCGACCTACAATTGTTGACATTCATAAATCATTTTTCGTACCAATTTCACAAACAAGCTTGTAAAATAAAGAAAAAAAACTTATACAGTAAAGTATAATTAATAACTCATTGATTTCATTAATTGTAGAACAATGATTTAAACATCGATCTGCATTGTGTGAAGGAGAAAAGCATGTAAAACTCGTTGCTAAATTGTTATAAGCAGAAACAGGCGTACCTACAAGACCGTGATTATAGATTTCTGAAAAAAGAGCAATGGATGTGAAGAATGATCCCAAAATGCTAAAAACTGCCAACCAAGTATTCCAGAAGTTCAACGCTCCCGTAAGCTAAAACATCAAGATGTATATTTAAATTATGAACACAATATTTCGTTCGAATACACCGCTGTTGCTATTATTTTTCGTACAGTTACTGCTATTGACTTGTAAACTAATCATAACTAAACTTTTATAAAGTGACAAACCTGAAATGGTTTAAATCGAGACATCATAAATTTGATGGAGAAAATGGTAACTACATAGAAGACAGAAACGTATATTCCAACGTTACGCAGAGATGATGTGTAACGGACTGCTTCTTCATATCGAAATGGTGTTGTGAAAGCAATATGTTTCAGCTCATCCATACCTAAATATAGAAATTAGTGAACAGGTAAACTGAGCAGAATTTCGATACGAAGCAGCAGTGACTCAAACAAATATACTGTAAAATAATAAAACCTAGTTATAACAAGGGAAAAATGGCACAAAACTAATCATAATATCCAGAATTTCTAAAGAAATACATGTACCCGTTGATATTTAAAATACAAAATGCTGGAAAACTATAAAGTTCTCAAAAATTGGTACTGTAAAGGACAGCTAAGTGGATTTCAATAGAAATAAGTTCTGAAAGCTCCTATAAAGATGACAAGGAACTAGTCAAATAACGTAAGACTCTCACCAACGACGTGAACTTCACACTTGTCATCATGAACAGCAAACTAGTGAAATTCCTGTTTTCGAAGCATTTTCTCGTGGGGAAAATGCTTGGGGAAACATGCTAAATTGGGAAACGAATGATAATCAAACATAGTTTCATCTATGAAATTAGGTGTTCGTTACAATAGACAATCATTTTTTCCGTAGCTTCATATTTTTAAACTAAAAATTAAGGTCAAAGATCAAACCGCTGTATTATTTCACAACCAATCGAATGACCTCCAAATGCATTTCACCACGACAGAAAAGATGAAGTTTAGAAATTCATCACCCAATCAGCTAATTTACCCTTCAAATCCACAAAATTTCGGCAACCTTCAGAATGTTAACAACAAAAAACGCTCCAAGACCTCACTCTGAGAGCATTGATGACGGAGAGGGGGAGGGGGGGGGGGAAGGCAAACGCCACAGCAATTTTTGTTCCCCACGACGGACGACCACTTGCTCCACCTTTGTACTTATCCTTTTTATCTCTCGGCATAATCGAAAAATCAACATTAAAAAGACCCCCCCACAAAAATTTCGAAAAAAAAAGGGAATGATCGAATGTAGCATGAGGGACAGAGGGGAAAAGATAGCAGAGAGAAAAGACAATTCGCTCACATTTCATAACCAACACATTCACCCTTTTTCTTATCAGTAAAACACTACCAATGAATCCGGAATTTAATTGTTCAACAGCAACCTCCCATTCGAACCATTTAGCAGGAATGATCAAGCTGTCATATTAACATAGAGCAAACAAACAATGGCATTATTACTAATTAGCTTCAAATATTACTAAACTTCAACAGCAACTTTCACCTTACCTACACAGATCGACACAAAATCTATTAATTTATCCCTTACGTAACAACACACATGGATGTGCATGTTTGATATTCCATCTAAAGCTTGTACCAGTTCTACATTCTACTCCAGAAAAAATAATTTCAGGATGGACAGTATCACTAACCCAAAATGCACTGAAATAACAATTATTATTCAAGGACAATTCCGAAAAAGCAAAATAGTTATGTAATTATATATTTATACATTTTAAATTCAAAGGTAAATCCATTTTATTAATAATTTTATGAAGTATGATTATTTGAAAGATCTTTCCTTTTTCCGTTAGATTCACATCAAATATTCAAAGCAACAGAAATTAAAAGAAAAATGATGCGTATAACATGCGAACAAAATGAAATTGTCAGGAAACGCAAGAGTGTGATATTGTTGAAATGTTGTAACACTACGCAATATAAGGCACGGTACTGTTGTGCGCATTTCAGTTTAACATTTCGTTTCGGTTGTTCAACACTTTCAAATGAAAGCAGAAAAACAGAAAAAATGTGTGATAGAAGAGATTAAATGGCTGATGAGTGATACTACTAATCTCCATTACCCGAAACTAGAGATGAAATTAAAGTAAGCGTAACGAACGAACTAGAAATTTCAGACAATTCCGATTATACTGAAAATGTTCAAATAAAACTGGCCGTTAATTTTGCAACATAAAAATTTTTCAGAACAGATAAACAGCAAATGAAACGAAATATAACATTAAAGACAAATAATCTCGTTACACAGTCCACTAAAATCAGTACATCATCAAAAACAGGAGTCTTACAAAAAACCTAGATAATAATTTTACTAATCCATTTATTGCTTCTCAGAAACCAGAAAATGATAGGTAGGAGCGCGAGAAATATTTAAAGACATACGCAACACAGCACGATGAAAATTCCAAAAACTAAGGAGCTAAAATTTCCTACAAATCACATAAAATACTTTCACTGCAGAAGGAAACATATGCGCCTATTATAAAAATGTACCACAGCAGCAGGAAATTATATATATCAAGTGTAATCATTCATTTCTAAATTATTCAGGTATGGAATTATCTGGCAAATGCAAGAGAACATCGTTTAGCAGAAACACGTCGCGGTCGCCAGTCCCGAATTATCATTACCGCCTTGTTCTGGATCAGAAACAGCACACCAAACAATATTAGAGGAAGCGGACCATGCAAATGGCGATTAAAACAAATACTTTTTCTATTGTTGCATTGAAACGAATTGTGTTAGAAAGTGTAAATTTCGGAGATGTGTATTTCGGCTACATTGCTATTACAAATGAAATATCATTTCATAAATATCTGCACCTTCGTGGCCACTTTTGAGCCGACTTGATAAAACACATATCCCACCACACCGACGATCATCGCTTTCAGAGTCAGGCGTATAAATTTTTCAGTATATGTTGGTTGTGATATGCTGAAAAATGAACTCACATTTATGGCTGGCTTTTCTCTCATTAAAGAGATTCCCTTTCTTTAAGTCGCAATTTTTTCTGCTGAGTGCTTTCCCATCGCTTTGCCCATCATTGAGAACAAACTTATCCTTTGGTGTCAAAAATCATCATACCAAAAATAAAGAAATCTGATTTGGTATCTCCTCAAACGGCGCAACTTAAAGTTCGACGATAAATAGCCATGGAAATGTGAAAAAAACTGATAAAAGATCTGGATCGAACTTCTGCATGTCGATTACGGTGAATGAAATGATAAAATAAAACTAACATTAATAGATCACCCACGTCAATTCTCTTATTCCAGTTAGCAATGATACCAGGAACATGTCCCATACCGACAACTGCCACAACAGATATTGGCTGCCAAGAAGCTAGAAAAACGTGTCCCATTAATAGAAATCGGAATTTTTAACAATATAAATGAAAGAACACCTTTATTTAAACATCCTATATAAAACAATGTCATCGCCATTTAAACTTATTTGGCGCCTTTAATACGTTAACAAATATGATTTTGAAATCAACACAATAAAAAAAGCGATGTTGAAATATATGTATAAGCACAGCATGAAAATTTTCGATGCTCAATAAAAATCTCCTTGCACACCGCAATAGCTTACCATCTGTTTTACTCCATGCTACTCTCTTGTCAAATGTAGACTTCTCGAGTAGAGAGTGCAAAGCATTAGCCATATACAAATCGCGTTCTTCCACAAAAATTTTTGAAAGCATTGGAAATTCACCAGCCATTTGTTTAAGCAATTCTTCCAGCATATCTGACTTCTTGCATCTTTCTACTTCTTCTTGACTGAGAAAAACAGATAAATATGAATTCTACATACCAGTACCCAAATTACAAGTTAAAAAGAAGATAAACAGAAAGTTTGCGAGAACTTACGTAATAGTGGTTTTGTGTGAAAGAATAATATGATAAAAAAGTCGAAGCTTTTGGAAAAAGCTCAGTGATCCCAATGCTCGTTGTACGGTCACATGTATTGGACGATCACCCAGAATCAATTTACACATCTTTACGTTCAAAGCACCTCTGAAAATCTGGGATAAACCGGAATGCAAAACAATTTAACCAAGCGATTAACAAGCTGGAAAACTGCTGGAGAAATTATTTAGAATTTAAATAATATCAAAAAAAATTTCGTATAAGATGAAAAAAGTACTTATGAGCTGCACGAAACTCTCCTCCGGGAGCCATGCCGAGCGATTTTGTCATATGAGCAGACATTGACAACAACAATACGTGAAGTATTCCTTGAATGGCACCACTCTAGAAAAAAATGTCCTTCGACATCAACGAAAGAAATAACTCCTCAACATCTGCGAAACTACAAACAGCAACATACCTGCTTAATGGTATTGATCATCTTATCGAAATTTAAATTTTTGGCTTCTTCAAGTAGAGTATCCTCGTCCATCGAGAGTATTGATATTCGTGATGGGCAAAGTTCAACCATAATCATATCTGGCTGCGTGTTTGCAATCGTTTTCAAAACATCTTGTTGGCTTTCCAGAGAAAAATGCGCCGTACCAACCAAATAAACCTAAATTACAGAAAATGGACTACTAGTTTTATTTATATCTACCAAATCTGTTCTCGGACTCATTATCTTGTAAGCAGATTTGATGAATTTTTTTTTTTTTGCTAAATTAGATTAGCAAGATTATATGATCTGGACGCAATAAAACAACATGTGTCAAAATTTTAATGTTTTTACTTTTGCATTAGCCAATGATCTACGAAATTCATTTTCGTCATCTCCAACTGGTATAGCTGTGGGCGGAAAAGGGTACTTGAGAACCGTAACTGAAAAAATGTTTTTGATTTTCTAACTGCTAGCACTGGAACTACTTATCACTGTGTGGGATCTATATAACAAAAGAATATTGGTTACAAAAATACCTGTTTCCTTCGGAAGCTCCGGATTCACAGGCCGATTTCGGCCGAACATAAAACCTCCAGAACATCGCCCCTGAAATACAGATTTATGAGAATCGTACTTGATCGAGATACCGTTCCATTTTAATAGATTAAATTAGCTTGAAAACAATACAGTAGATAAACAATGAAGACAAACTCCAGAGCAGTGGACATTTAAAAACATTCCTCACCTGTTCCACACAGGAACGCTCCTCAGTTTGCGCATTACAAATTTCTGTTTCTCCCGATTCGTTACTTAAATACAGATTGTCGCCAAAATCTTCGGAGCTGATTCGGTTTGCAGACAAATTACTTGATGAGGAATTTCCTACAGATACCACCGATTGCTCAGCTAGATTAATCGTGCCTTGAAATGAAAACAAATTAGAAAATAAAATAATGCCTCCATAATTTGCAAATGTTGATAATTCTGTCCATTCCACAGATTACGTTATCTATCGCGAAATTTGCTGCGGTATCCTATGAATTTCTCCTAAAAGAAATCAAACTACTTTCTCTAACCTACTTCCCGCATAGATTCTCAGAAATTTTTAGTCTTCCTTTCCCAGTCGTTTTCACCAGTCAACATGAAGTAAATTTCAAACATCAAAATTCATCGTCAAATTAGCTTTATCAGTACCACATACCTGCCGGTACAGCATGATAAATGCCAGAAGAAATGATATAAAAAAGCAATTCAAAATACTGCTTTAAATTCAACAACTTCGTTTCAGCTAAAACAGATGACAGCAAACTAATCCACCATTGTAGCTTCCATGCATTTGAATTTACGTGATTCTGAATCAACTTCATACAGTACCTGATAGAGTGACTAATTTTGGATCTGATGAAACTGTTTCCATGGGAAGCAGATCGCTACCCAAATATACAGAATCATCGCTCAATTCCGTTTCTGCATGAGCTGTGCGTCCTTCCGATAACATTACATGGTCGAGGCTTGGTTCGTGCAATAATACTTGCTCCGGTTCCCTTTGCAATGATATAGTGCTATTAGTCTCGGTACCAGTTACAGACATCCTCACTATAATATTACTGAGCATAATTTATTGAAAATATGCACAAAAGCGAAGCCGAATTTCACCAAACAATCACTAAAAATTGATATTAATGTCGCTAAAGTCTCACGTTTCCGCTTTATTCATCACTACACGCCTCTAGAGTCATGCAATATCAACTGCCAATAACCAATCAGGTTGAAAAACCCTGCTGTTCTTGAGTAAAAATGTATTAAATAAATAAGCCCAATACAGCTTCTGAACTGAACTACAAACAAATATCCAAGATTTTATTACCAGTTCAATATATATTAATAAAGCAGTACAAAAGTGAAAGTGACCAAATCACCACTGTCATCATCAACACAAAAACGCCAGTGAATGACAACAGAGAGTTTAAAATTGAACTCAAATTATGAACATATGTCAAGAATTCTAAACCGAGACTGCATGAGTCGCTTGTGACATTTAGATACCTCATGAAAATTTGTAAATTAAATAAACTAATAAAAAAGGCACTTTGGAAATCCAAGACGGAATTAGACTACCGAATCACCTTTGCACAGAAAGCACGTATTTGCACAATTCGTATGCAGACCAGCTGAGCGCTGTAGAAGGAATTTGGAATATTATTCGAGCTTGCAGTCCACGGAAAAACCCACCTTTGCCTCGAAGATAATATATCGTCCGGATCCCGTCAGTAAGGCCTCTGTAAAGCAGTTTAAACAATCAGAATCGGTTTCAACATCAAACCAGCATTTTTAGAGAAAATTAAAAAAAATACTTGTAATATGCTGTATGTTCACACGGAGTGAGCAATCGATATGTGGTATTCAATCGGGGAGTTTGTTGAGTGTTCAAAACAGTTTTGATACAATCAAAAGGAGTTGTGACAGCTGCAGCTATTCCACCAGCAATCCCTGCAAGTCATCCTTGAATTTAGAGATCGAAAGAAAAGCAAAAATAACAGAGATAAAGATAGTCAGCACAATGAATTTGAATTTGCAACACAGCGTTATTCGAAAGTTCCCCAGACAACAAGCAACAAATTCAAGATGTCGAGACGGCTTGGCTTCTAAGTTTTGGGGGCTTTCATCCATATTGAATGTAGCAACTTGGACGACGATAACGAGATCCTCAGATCAAGGGTTTTGGTTAGTGTGTCTTCGGCTCGATCAATGCCACGTAGAGCTTATCAAACTTCACATGCCCGGGTTTGGGCCAAGAGTTGCTCTTAGAAAGGCAATTTGAACGCTTACAGTTCGTCTGTGGACACACTTCGACTGTATCCATTCTGACACTGGGGACCCTACCAGCGACATACGCCAATAAACTCGCATCCTCTAATAAAGGGGAAGTTTCACTAACGATGTTCCCGAAGGGGTGAGTTAGCAACCACGCGGTTGCTATCGAACAATTTATGAAGAATACCGCAATGTACCATTTCGTCGTAGTTATAAATGATTTTCCAGGAGGATAGAGAAAATTTACATTTCCATTGAAATGCAAATATTTTGAAAACATCGCCGATGCGAAAGGTGGAAAATAAACTCATACTATTATTAAAATTATAGGACAAAAAACACGTACCTCCGCAAACAAGATGAGAAGAAGGATTATAATTATGATGTGGATTTAATAGGCTTTGCATATATTCGTATATAATGAAGTGTGTGCACTGATAAGGTACATTTAGTGTCAACTGCGTAGTATACGAACGATAAAAAGCCTTGAAACCCTCTCGAAGATAAATACAGCGTATACATTCCAAACTGTTCCCATAAGGACTAAAAATCATTTGCATCCGTTGTTTTACCACCTGAAAACGACACATTTAATTACGATGTTATCAAAAGTTAGGCATCTACCTAAGTGATAATAAATTTGTAAATCATCAAATCAACCTGTGTAACCGATCCAATAGTTGAATACCTAGAAAAAACAAAGGATTCACAAGATCCCAATACCTCAGCAGGATTCATAACAGCATCATGGACAATAGTAGCAAGCGCTCCGGATATCGCATATGACACAGAACTCGATACCCGTGGATTATTTAACAAATAAGCTTTGGAACTGCAAAATTTCAGGGATTATCATTTGATAAAAAACATAAAACATTTCGCTGTAACTTCAAAAAGATGCAATACCAACTTTTCATAAACCGTATAATATAGAGCATGAGCCGGAATAGTACCAAGTACAACAGCATTGACCCCTTTCAATGATCGCAGCAAACCTTCGCGTTTCACCAGTGACAAAAGACTATGCATTGCTGTCGGACATCTTGTTTCTGGACATGGGCACAAACTTTGCAACCGCGTTTTCACGGAGTCGAAAGGAAACATTAAACAGTGTTCGGCGAGACCAGCAACCGATCCAGCCAAAAGATGCACTGGCCACCTGCACGGTGCCACTGAGCTACACAAACTATCCTCCATCCCTCCCTAATGCCTCATCTGCAAACAACCACAGACTAATGCGAAAAATATTAAAATGTTGCATTAAAATGGTGCATCCAAACAGAAATGTACACAACCTTATGACAATCCAGAATATTCGAGTTTTTTGAACATTCACAGAACTACACTTGATTCATCGGTTGATTGATATGTGACTGTCTAAAACAACAATCGATGTGGGTTTTCGAACAGAAAAAAGTTTCATGCTTCCATTCATATATTCACCTTCCACATTTTGACGCTACTCAAAACTGACAAAACAAATATTTTCGTCAAAATTAATTTTCACTTTCATTTTCTAACCCAGTTAAAGAAATAAAACACCCCATAGTCACCCGGTTTTCAAAAATAATTTACTAGCGAATTATTAATCATAAATAACAGCAATAAAGAGAGAGGACGATATTCAGCCCTTTGGAAGTTTTTTTCTGAATTTTTTGTGAAAAATTCATGTTTCCAAAAAGCTCATCCACTCATTTATTTTTGCTTCTGTATTCCGCCCTTACTTAGTTCATTGTTCACTGCAAAAATTTTTCTTACTGATGACAGTTAAACCATCTCAATTCAAAGTATCCTCCGGAAAAATTCTCGGGAAAAGTAATCAAAACCCAATATTCACAAAAGTGCCTGCATTATGCAAGTAGAGTCAGAACCCGTTGCAGTAATTCCAGACTACCTATGCTGCTTCCCTTACTTTATACGATAAATCTTATTACTCTCTGTTGTCTCTTTAAATAGCGTTCACTTTTTACTTGTCTTGTCCACGAACAACGAATGCATTATGATATTCATATTATATTCCTGCATTCTTCACTTAACACTCCTTTTCACAATTTTTAGCAAATCATAGTGTCTCCTAAGTTTGAACGCTATTTCTCAATTTAAATGTTGTTTCAAATATTTTTAAAATTTTATCGATCTTTATCATTTTCACGCAGCAGCTTACCGGAAATAACCATTCATCATGGTCTAAGAGTTTTTCCTGGGGAATCTCAGCCATTCGTACATTCTTCTGGTTCTGGAACGGATAATAGGTGGAATGCTTTTCACAGATACTAATATTTAATTGTGTTTGAATGAAAGATCTCGTTGAAGGATGTAGTTAGGGCGAAAAAAAAACTGTATTGCCACTACGGCGATTATCTTTAACTCGAGATTTATCGGGGCATAATTTGTTTTCCAGTTAAGACAAGGGGCATTAGTTCCACAAACCCAACCGAAGTCAAATTTTTTCCGTTGAAAAATAATTTTTTTTGGATAGTGATTTGGTATAGTTGTTTCCAGGGTAGAAAATATCTCAGTAGTTCGAAGTTAATGATATTACTTTCTAGGACAATGGAAAATACAAATATCTTTTTAATATTTGGTACTAACAGTTCCATTCTCAGAGTAATTATTGTCTTTACTTATTATTAGATTTACCAGAAGTGATAGGCTTTAGGAATTGTGTAACCTTTTTAAATGCTTTTTATGAATTACCGATTTGTATAAAATTGCAAAAAATAGATTATCCCTAATTTAAAATGTAAATTATCACAAAAACTTTGCAGATGGAATGTTTTATGCCAATAACATTAATATTACTTATGTGTGTAACTATTTCGTTAACAGTAATACCAGAATTAGTGGAATTAGTAGTTGGTCAGCCGTTTCAATATATATTTCAAACTTACTCGAATGTAGTGGATGTTCAGGATGCATCTGGCGAGAAACTACCAATATGGCTTATTTGGAAAAAAAATGAACGGTAGTCTATTTTGTTTTTTTTTTCGTTTATTTAAAAGTTGATGTCAAATTGAACAAACAGTATTAGAAGACGGAGGCTCATTTTTTTTCTTTCAGGATTTTGGAAGGTATACCTCAAGCGAATGATGCTGGAAAAACATTTCTACGGGTAACGAGTGGTCAGACGAACGATGTAATGGAAATTTCCGTTAAAGAAGAAATCAAGAATCCTTGCGGTGTCGAAACAAATATATTGTGGATGGAAATTGCATTTGATACTTCGCTTAGCAGTCAGAGTATAGCGGATCAGTTACAACTTGTTAATGTTGTTTCAAAATTTTTCAATATTAACAGGTAATTAAAACTATGCTTGGTGCACGAAGTGCAATAAGTAAAATTAAGCGCATTCAGAAACTATTCAGGTTTCTGCAAGAGTTCATACTTTTTGAAAGATTCTTGGGATTTGGAGAATTTAGATAAGTAGGTAGCATGGAATATCCTTCGGTAGTGATATAATTGTATAACGATCAGACTGCTTGGCATAATTCATTCTTTCGTCAGACTTGTGATCTTTAACGTTTAGTTAGTATTCTCGATTTGATTTGACATTCTGGAGTGGATTTGAAAGCAGTGTTATTTAAAATTGCTACGCTTAACTGCAGTGGTGCAATGGTGTTTTTTTCAGCTCTTTGCTTCGTGTTTATTCAAAAAACTACATGGATGAAATAAGACTCTCAGAAGTTGTAGAATCCGGTATGCAGCATGAGCCAAACAATGATTCCATCACAATTATGTGGAAAATTTCCTGTGAAGAAATAGATGAGAATGCTATTGATGTGTTAGAAAAAATGCTTACCTTCGATGAAAGTGATGCTTTGGAGGCATTACAGGAAAAACCGTTTGGTTGGGAGGTTTGTGATCATATTAGTTTGATCCGTTTATAGTTAGAGAACGTAAATTAAAATTTTTAATAATATGTATTTAACTGCCAAAAATTTCTGCGGAATCCAAGAATTTTTTTTGGAAATTTTTGCAATATGTTTTTGGGAGACTGGAATTGGTTTTAGTTCTACCTGAGTTGATAATCAGATTTCTATGAAGAGTGGATTCTTTGCAGTGTGCAACTTTTGTATTTTAGCGTGGTGTCAGTGATGTGTGGACTTATTAGAATTGCCTCTAATCAACTTATTAGTCTCCTTTAATTAATTATGCCAATCACAAGCTTTTTAGCTGAGAAAAGGGACGTTATTACCCAGAAAACAACGTAATCATATTGCTGGAACTGGTCTAATGTCTCAGCTCTCGGACTTTGCTACAAATGAACCGTATATTAACTTTGAACCGGCAGCACCCAAAACCACAATGCGTTCCTCGCGTTCTACAAATAGAGAGGATAAACCTCCAGTGCGACTGCATTCACTTCAAGCTTTTACTTGTAGAAGGTACATTTTCTGTAACGTTTTTTGTTGCATTTCAGCTGAACATCAGATTATATTTATTTATTTTTTTTCAATGTTTTATTTTAGGGGCATGATGTGTGAATATACCATTCCGAGGGAGACATTCATTGATTCGGAGGATGGGGATACAAATTCGCTTACTTTATCTGTTCACCCAATTGTTGCCGATAACAACTGGCTTACGTTAGATAAAAGAAATAAGCAGGTTTTACACGGTATCTCATTAACTACGGGAGAATTTGAGTTTTGGTTAGAAGCGCGAGATTCTGCTAATCAGGCAAGCTCAATGTTTTTTATTTTATTATATGAAGAGTGAATAGGCCACGTGGCCACCAAGCGAGTGTGATGTAGTGATAAGAATGATATGGGACAGGTGCTCTTAATATGTTTTACATTTCTACTGACATGAAAGAAGTGTTTATAAATTGCACTTTCAATCTGTTAAAGGTGTGTGGAGAATTCCTGGCATTTGGTCTAGTATAAATTTTTACCGTATTGCCAAGACATTATTTATCGGTTTTTTTTCAGATGGCATCTGCACCTTTTCGAGTATCAGTTGTTCATGAACCACCGACTAATCACTTATTTATTCTTGATGTTGACCACAGTTCCGAACGATTGGCTAACGATCCAGACATTTTGTGCGCATTTGCAGAAAAATTGACTAATTCGTTAGGGGATCGGTTTCCAAAAAATTTAGTTATTAGGTTGGTTTTTGAGACGTTTTTTGAGGGAGCAGTATTGTTCAAGTTTTGTGTTCCTTATTTGATAAGAATATGTTATAAATGAGGAGATATGCTTATTTGCTTTGCATCATTTGTAAAACATTTTTTGGAAATTTTTTGCAGGAAAATTGAATCTATTGGTAGTGTGAGGCGGCAATCTCGTATTTTCTTTTCAAATGCTTCTTTGTCACACAAATATTGTCAGAAGAAAGCAATTGATGCAATCAAGCATGTGATGTTGACTAGGAGACGGGACCGTATTCGGGCCGAATTTGTTCGAGCAATGGATAGTAGATTTCATGTACGAAATGTGAAATTAGAGTTCCGAGGTGATTAAATATTTCCCGATCTTATCTTTGCCGGTAACGAATGAAGAGACGGTTAGCATTTGCTCCGATAACCTTAATGGCCCATTTCCCTGTAATTTTACTTTATCGATTGGTATTATTTGTTTCAAAAATTTATATGTTGAAATTTAAGTTTGCTTTTGTTGTTTCAGGATCTTGCATCGAGGGAGGATCAACAGCTCGTCTTCCAGCGAATGTTTCTTTATCCATCACTACTGCTTCTCCGAATCGTAATACTTCATCTATTCCGCTGTGGTTACCGGTTGCTATTATTGCATTTTTTAAATTTATCTTGGCTACAGTGGCATTATTTTGCTGTTTGGTAAAACGAAAGAAAGCAAAAGCAGGTTTGGATTGTTAATGTTGTCGCCATGATCTTTTTTTTTCTTGTAACATCTTTCAAATCATTTCGGTACTGGCGCAGTATGACTTTAATTAATTCAATTAATCGATAACCATTTATTTTTTTTCTATTTCAGTTCAGTCAGAATACATTTCAAAAGGTTTACCCGTCGTGTTCCCGGAAGAAATTCCTCAAGAAGATGAAACAGCAACGGTATCGACACCGATGTTAGTTAAGGAAGAACGTCCACCGCTAATCGTTTCTCAGCTCGAGCATGCTCTTTATAAGCCACCTCCTCCACTTTCTACTGCTTCGAGTCCGCGACCTCGAAATGCATTCACAAATCAGAGACAACCTCCACCTTATGTTCCACCTTAATGTTCGCATGTGTTTTTGTATAGTACTGAATCATTTGCACTGCTTATTAACGCATCTTCATTTGCCTATAACTTTCCAGTGACCAAAGGCTCATGCTTGTTAATCCGTTCAATCTTCTGTGGAGAACTTTCACCACTCAATTTTTAAGTTGCTGACATATGGGAGGTAAATTGGAAGTGTTGCTATTTGCTAATAATGTACTTATAAACAAAGATGGAAGCCTTTTAACAACTTCAGAGGTATAAATTCTTGAGCAGATCTATACTTAACCGCTGATCATTGAACATTACTTCAGTAATTCACTTCAGGTTACTCTCGACTTAAATATATTTCCTCTTCATGTGGCCCAGTTTCTTATTATTAGTATTATTTTGTTATAATTGATGATATTATTGAAACGAGCTTGTCGTATTTCATTGTAAGCTTTCATTTCTTCACCTGTTGCAGTGACAAATCACACTTTGTAATAGTCTGTCTTATTTTTTGATTTTTTTCGTGTTAACGTTTGTTCTACTGGGATGCAGGACCCGCTACTTTGGAACGTTGTCTCCATGTGTCTCGGTTCTGTGCCATGTCCGTTGATAATGCAGCGATTCTTAGGTCTCGATTTATCGTGTCCTGCCACCGTTGTCTTGGTCTTTCTCGGGGTCGCTTACTTTTTACTTCTACCTGAAGTGCTATCTTAAGAAGCTTATGGGTATCGGCTGACCATATCATATGAGGCATAACTCTCGCAGTTTGTCAGTGATGGGAGCTATCTCGTATCGATGTCGAATGTCGTCATGTTTCAACTTTGTTACTCCCGACATTCATCGTAGCATTTTCGTCTCCATAGAAGCTAGTCATATTAACTCCATTGATTTGAATTGTGCCTTGCTCATTGGTCGGTAGTCATTTATACAGTCTTCTTGATATTTAGCTGCAATCCGAACCCTTCGAGGCGATTGTACCAGTTCATGTTGTTCAAGTTCTGATTTGTTTGCTGCGGCTAGCATGACGTCGTCTGCGTATAGTGGGTCTATGGTGCTGGCTTCTGTAAGTCATGGGTGATGGAATCCATGGCCAAGATGAAGAGTGGGGGACCTTGGTGTAATCCGTTATTTATCGGAAAATCCTCGGATTTTCCGAATGTTGAAAGTACTTTACTAGTTTTTTGTAGAGTAGTTGTACCCATCGAATGGTTTTTTCATGGTCTCTGTCGACGTAATGCATACCATAAGTTTGCGTGGGAGTTTGTCGAAGGCTTTCTCGAGATCGAGTAATGCTATGTGGTTGGCTTCTGTTTTTCGCGATGTTTTTCTAGTGGCAGTCGGACTGCGTGTGTTGCGTCATTAGTTCCACACTTTTTGACAAATTCGGCTTGGTTGACACTGATTTCTACAACATTTCTTACGTGTGACGATCGAATATTCTTTCGTCTTATTTTTGTTGATATCGTCAGCTGTAGGCCTGTTAGCAATAGTCGAATTGAAATTATGTGACCGTAGCTTTCCGATTTCGGCTAATTTTTATTATATTAGAAAATTTATTTGACGATGCGAGTTTCTAAGCAGTTGTAGTTGTCGGACACTTGAAGTTAGGAATAATTTAAATTAGGTTTATCAGATTGGTCTTGTTCAAATTAAGTTTCAACTTTACAATGTTCTTTTAGTGCTCTTTGTAATTACACGTTTGATATTTCCAGATTATTGCTTCATTTAAATTCTTAAATATTTTCCTTCCTTTTCGGCGATTTGATTGAGAAATTTTTTACGAGTTTCGTCAAAAAATTTTCTGTTTTGTTTAGTCGCTTTTGTTTACTTTATTACGTTTCATCTTGTGATTATAATATATATGTGGAATCGGGATATTTTTTTATTTTTCTAGGTTCTAGATTCGTACCTCATGTCGATGTTTAATGCATAATCCAGCCAAAAAATTGTTTTATTTTCTTGCAGATGTTTGGGGGGGGGGGGGGGGGGGGGGAATTTTGGGTTTTTTTTT
>JABVXS010000177.1:0-47256 GCA_013365335.1 Madathamugadia hiepei
TTGTTGCTATTACTGACATCTTTCAAATTAGCAACAGTTTTTGAGCTTAATTTTATTTCAGCCAAGTTCATTGCAGTCGCTGTAAAGCAAAAAGCAAGGAAAGCTAATGCTAAAATAAAATTAAGCTCAAAAACTGTTGCTAATTTGAAAGATGTCAGTAATAGCAACAAAAATTTTCATCAATCGGGTGCTTTGACATTCATTTTACAGGCTGAAACAGATGGTTGCAACGATGATGAAAAAAATGTTGTAAGTCTTTTTCTAGTATTTCTTTTTTCAGATATTTGTATTTCTACTTTTTCTCACTTCAGCATTAAACCTCACGACGCTTCAGTTTGTGTTGGGAAGCAATCCATGAATTTAAAGATCTATCGATCTTTAAAATATATGTTTTCCACTCAATGTTCTCTTTTGTCTTGTTTTCTGTCGTACTGAAATATAGATCGTAATAATTATGAATCAACGTGATACGTTTTAGTGAAACTCGCAAGCTGTAGTGCATTCGAATAGAACTACTTTTTAACAATTTATGTTTGTAATTAATAAGAATTCATATCGCTTCTTAACAATTGCAACTGCTTACGGAACTTTTCCGAATTATTTTTGGTTTTATTGATTTAACAAAACCTGGGCTAAATAATTTCGTAACTCCTTATATTCTCGGATGCTAGTATATAGACAGTTTTTGATAACAAAAGTAAATGTTGAACTTTTAACAAGTGTTGCTAACTTTTCATTACATTACAAATTTCTAACTAATCAAACTAGGATTACCGTACAATGATATTAGTTTTAAACTTTCCTGCTGTTTGTCAACTATCTTTCAATTAACTGTAATTAGTGAATAGGTTTAAAAAGGTAATTTGCTATTTTCGTGATGAAATTGAGCCATGCAAGTATCATCAACCTCTTGACTCTTTTAAATCTACTGTACCATGTTTTTACTCATTTTTCACAGTTTTGTTTATTACTAATGTATGCATGTGTTTGGCGTGGTTTAGAAAGACAACATTCCTACGACATCAACATCTCGAGGCGGCATACCGTCCAGAGATAGCAATGCATTGGAGAGGGCAGCGCTGAAGGTTTTCGTTTTAATTTTGCAGCTTTTTTCTAGATGTAGAAGGTTTTATCTCGGATTTACTGAAATCGATTTACCAGACAATTTAATTTTTTTTGAATTACTAGATAATCTTTAAGCTTTTTAGCTTCAATGGAGATTTTTGATTGGTTTCAACTGCAACCAATCAAAAAAAACAAAACAAAATGGTTTGTTTTGCATTAAGGATTTCCCTGTAATTGAATATTTGAAGGAGGAAGTAAGCGATTTGCAAAACAAATTTCAACGAGCTATGTTCATGTATTCCCAGTTAGATAACGAGAAGTCAGCCTTATTGTATGAAATTGATCTACTGAAAGATGATATGGAGGAAAAAGAGCAGCTTTTATCACAAGCTCTTCGGGAATCTCGAGACTTAACTACTGTCTGTTATTTTTGCTCTCTCATTTAAATCCTTTGATTTTTATTCATTTTTTCACTTAATAACCATTTACCATCAGAGTTAAGATATAGTTAAGGTGTTCAATCAGTGAATTGATGCAAGGGTCAAATAATTTTTTGGAATTTATTTAGGTGTATTTATGATAAACATTTTGTTGAATAATGCGCTTGGATATGAAAATATTAAGTATTTGGTCTCTTATCGAAATTTCGAATATTCGGAAACGATTAAGAAGTGGAATCAATTTGAGGAGATGGAATTCATTCGAGAGACTCAAAAAATATTTATTTATTTAAACTTTCTATTATACATGAACTGCTATTAAGTAATTTAGGAAGTGAAAATGCTGAAACGTACAGTTGATAGTCTGAATGCTCAACATGCAACATTGCGATCCGAAATAGCGCAGCGCGATCAAATCATACAGGTTGCCATATAATAATCACATAGATGGCTGTATTTTAACCTTTCAATTTAATGCGATTATTGCTGAAGTATGCTTGAGTCATTTATAAATTTTTTTTGGAGCAGTATCCAAATAGATATCAAATTTACGAATCGGTCATGCTTTTATTTATCTACTCAATTTGTGAAAATCGGAGAGAAAATACAGTATTTTTTGTGAAGAACTTGAATATAAATTAAAATTATTCATTTTTTGATTTTTGGTGAATAAGTTAGAAAGAATTTTCTGAAATTGTTTTCGTACCTGAATCTAACAAGACTTAAAAAAACGAAGTGCTCAGATTAGTATTATTTTATTCTTTTTTGTAGGAAAACGGGTTAGTTTTAGCAGAGCAAGAATATTCTGATAGTACATTGACGAATGGCACAGATAATATGTAAGTTGTTTTTCCTGCAATTTTTACATGTTTAATTTGAAGCTGCATTACTTTCCCACGGATTCCATTATGAGGCTTATTAACTGAGTTCAGTGAAGTGATTTTGAAGGTATGATATGACATCTTTGAACGATGTGATAGAAAAAAAATGATCGGAGAATATAAAACGCATTAATCGCTGATAATGCAACTTCTAATTTCGTTGTTTTGAAAATGTGTTTTCTGCTCTTACTAACGTCATTCACGAATCCATTATACTGTCAAGTAATCACTGTAGTCATTGATACTTTTTTGTCACATTGAACTGTCTCAGATTACAACACATCGGTGATAAACGGGTTGTAATTTTTCTTGATTGTTTTATCACTAAATCATTTGTTAATGGGTCAAGGGAAATAAAATTTAGGACATTACTTGGAAATTTACTACGTAATTTTTATTTATTGATGCCAGAAATTTGAAAGAATTCAGAAAGATATGCTAAAAATATGCTTAAAAAGTCTAGGAAAGTTATGTAATCATGTATATCGTGCTTCAAATGTTTCGAAACTAGTTAAAAATTCCGGTCTTCTTCATAAAAAACAATGGTCACTGAACTTGAGTCTTCATAGTTGAATAACTTTGAGGACAAATAAAAAAACTTGTTCTTTTATGACGTGGATCTATATCTATAGGATCTGATAGATTGGAAGATGTTGATTTCTTTTAAGTGCGGGAGGTTGCAGATAAACATGCGAAACTGTATGAAAAATGATAGAGGAATTTCAAGAGATGAGCTCGCTGGTTGTTTAATAAGCTATGAATAATTTGCATTAAATGGCTAGGAGTTATCGCTAATTATTTTTTAGATCTATTAAAACTTCATATGCATAAGTGAAATTAGTTCCAATAAGTTCCCTACTGCTGAGCTTTGATCTTAGTCATACTAATGCTGCAGTGCTGTTCTTAAGATTGTAGTTTTTTGCAAATTTTTGGTCTTCGTGATCTTTTTTGAGATCTTTCTAGCCCAACTGAAAGTCATAAAGTCTTCATGGGATCTGTTCCGGAAATTTCCTACTAATTTTGATTTCGTTTGTGTGTATTAAACTCATTACGTAGTTGCAGAAGTCTTTATAATAATCAGTAATTGTCGTATTTCAGCCATACAAGTCCACTGATATTTTCTCAAACAACTATAGCACTTGTTGAAAAAGCAGTACCTGGTTCTTCATCAATAGATGAAAAAGTGAAAAGATTGGTAGATGTGGTAAGCTTTCAAATAATCCGTGCGCATCAATATTGAAATACGATTTATAATTCAAAACTGGCAACTATCACCCACTGATTTGCTGAGATAACTAAAGCACAACTTGCTCAAATCTGTTTTTCTTTTAACATTTTTCATTACTTATTAGAATAGGATTTATTAAATTTTTTGATCTAGTGTGATTTTCATTGAAAAAATTTTGCAGAACAAAAAAATGCGTCAACAGGTAGAAGAAGCGGAACAGTCATTATACATAAGAAGAACAGCTCGTGCTGAGCATTTCAGCAACTCTCAGAATGGTATATTTGGTGATGAATTACAAAGTGTGCATCACTCTTTTTCCTTAATATATATATTTACTTGGGCACTAGGTGAATTTGTAAAGCAATAATTTACCGCGCTATAAGGCGCTAGTATTTATATTTCTCATCTCTACTGCAGCATATCATAATCTGTTGGAATGCTGGAGCTGTGACTGACGCCTTCACTCCTTGCGAAGGATCAAGTAAAAAAACATAATAGAATCCATATAAACTGAATTAGTCGCATTTTACCGAAGCCCTGTAATTTCGAAATCTCTTCAGGAGACGCTGCGAAGCAGCTTGTGGAAATCAAATTTAAATTACAAGAAGCTGAACGTGAAAACACAAATTATCAGGGCAATGTTGGTTCTTAATGTTTTTTGATTTAAAAATTAATCCTTTGTTTGAATAGTTCATTTTTGACTGGATTGTCTTTGTAATACAACTGTAGAAGTTTTCTGTACTCTATTTCTAGAAAAAAGTGATTTATTTTAAATTTGGTACAGTATGGTTTGTAAAGGGTTCGATTAAAAACAAGCTGTTTTTGTTTCTTTTCATTTCTGCAAACTGATCAAAATCATATGAAACAGTAAATGATCCGATAAGTGTCTATTTATAGCTGATACGTGTAGACGGGCAGATGAAAAGGTATAAAGCAGCTGCTGAGCAAGCGGAAAAAGAACTTGCCGAATTAAAATCTCAAAACAGACAGCTTAAAAAGGAGGTAGGCTGTTTTCTTTGGGTGGAAAGGCTAAACTTTATTGTTGATGTCTTTAAATATTGATTTTCCGACTAGATATGAAAGTATTTTCAAACTATGGAGCAAAGCTATAAAAATATTTGCAAGTGATGTAAATTAATTTAATTGTAAATATATGTTGAAACATAATGCTGATTAGTTATATTCTCGAGATTTATTACAGCTTCGTGATAAAGAGAATGCACTGGACGAAGCTAAAGAGACAAACCGTCATCTGCAGAATAGAATCGAAAAATTGCGACTATCTGGTTCTCGAAGACCTTTATGATTGAGAATCTTCTTTTTCTCAATCACTGCTGGTTTCTTTTTACGATTTTCATATGCTTAGATAGCTAATAGTATATGACGTGGTGCTATTGTTTCAATTTGATTCACATCTGTTACACTCTGTTCTTTCATTTGTGAAAGAAGCATGAGAAAGGTTCATTGTTGTTTTAGTAGCTTATTATTATTTATGATCATCAGAGCTATGTCAATAATTAGTGCTCTTAGGATATAAACTTAAGATTGTAACATTACCAATTTCTATAGTATGCGGTACTCGGGATTTTTTTTTCTGATCATTTGCTTACAGACCGAGTAGGTACCTTGTTATCATAGCTATGTTAGGTTTCAAATTTACTTGTTATCAGATTGAATTGATGGTGAGTGAACTTCGACTTTCTTCTTTTCTGTCTATTTTTTTATCTGTAATTATTGTTCCAAATTAATTATGTTGATAATTTGATAATAATTTGCAACGTTGTTTTTATACTTTTTAAAATTATTTCATTCGACGTTTTTCCAAACTAAAATTTCTCACTGTAGAAAGCAAGCGTTTTAAACTTTAATAGTATACTATATCAGCATAACCTTTCTAACATCCGCAGTTCTTACCAGAAAATCTGATATAAAACAGTTTCAATTACGGACTTTTTTTAAGTTCATTCATTGTTATCGGTTATATGAGTCACGCGTTCTTATCATCAGGATGCATATATCTCTAGAAGGCGGGGTTAAGCGCAGTACGTAAGCATTCATTTTAAATTACGAAGGGCGTATCACTCTTGCTCATCTCGATTGCAGTATTCTATCCTTGCAAATCCGGTCATTTTCTGGAATTATGTCGATGATGGTTGTGGTAAGTAATATGAAGAAAAGTACTTTTTGTACTTTCTCAATTCTCATTCTAACTGTTGCAGTTGTGTCAACTTTTCCTGTT
The DNA here is from genome assembly GCA_013365335.1 of Madathamugadia hiepei. Classification (NCBI taxonomy): domain Eukaryota; kingdom Metazoa; phylum Nematoda; class Chromadorea; order Rhabditida; family Onchocercidae; genus Madathamugadia; species Madathamugadia hiepei. The sequence continues at coordinate 5,854 of JABVXS010000177.1, forward strand.
GATGGGCCGATGGTAAGCTATTAAATTAAAAATAATACGTTAATAATGATTAATGATTACTGAAATATCCCTCACGTATAAGTTTATCAAGCAAATTATTCTTTTTCCTCTTCACCCGGTGAATCAAAATATCCTTATCACATCGGTCCTTTTGATGTAATGAAGGTTATTTAATTGTATTAATTAATATTTAGAAGGTAATTTGTTCTATTTATCTTATCATATGTCTAATGTTGAATTGTTTGTCTTTGATTAGGTGGTAATTATTGCTTATCGAAAAAAAGTAATACTAATGATGGAAGTGAAGGATGAATGCTCAAAAATGTTTTAATCCATGTACAGTAATCTTGTGTGGGTGTGTTCATTTTTAGAATCAATTAATTCTTATGCTTGATATATTGATTATATCTTTATTATTCTATTATAGTGATAATGATAGTAAAATTATATTATAAATTGTTATGAATTTGTTAGAAGCATTTAGTGGTGCATTAGTTGATATCAATATCTGATCATGTTTACATTTGCAAGGAACAAAGTCATTTGAATGAGTTTCAATGAACAGCGAAAATTGGGTCGCCAGAATTTGAAATCCTTGACCTCAAAAAATGATTCTGTGGTTTTCTATGTCACGAAAAAAAAAAAAAATCTCTGAAAATTGTGGGTGATGAATCTGAAGTTTTGATAAATTAATTGACATAGAAAAGTATGAAATAATAATTAGTGATTGATTTGATATATCATTTGGATCACTTTACTGTTAATAATTTCAATGAAATTTACTGCTAATTATCTCAGCATTGAAACATTATGTAAAATTTAGTTATTCATTTAAAACTTTTGATGAGAAAATTTCCTCCATCATTAATTAGAGGAAATTCTTTCAAGTTTATGCTTCTTGAAAACACTGCGAAATGCTAAATGGATGGATAAATTTCGTAATTAGTTGGAAATTCCTTCAAATATACCGGTAAATCTTGGTAAAAAATCATTTTTGAGCATTTTCAAAATCTCTTTTTTTTTTTGTTTCGTTCTGCACCCACTTCTTTTCTTAAATTCATTTTTTAAAATTAATAAATTCAATTGTTTGCATTATCAACAAATAATTTTCCAAAAAATTTTTGAATTAAACAAGTTGATTAAATTATTAAATTTAATAATTTGTAAATTGAGCAATTGTAGATTGCGGTCTTTTTGTTTTCTTTCAAATAGAAAGTTTCGAGAAAATGTGAATGAAAGAATGGGGAGGGAGGGGGCAAAATTTCGGCTAACTTCTGAAATTGCAATGAATATTTTATGCATTTTGGGTTGCTTTGATTTTTTTTTTTTTTAATAATCTGAATGTGCGAGATGAAATTAGCCGAGATGCTGCAGAACTGATTGAGTTATTAGCTTATGCAACAGAATTTTCTTTTCAGACAAATTAAATTATTAAAAAATTAACAAAGATTTGACGAAAAAGAAAACAGAAACGAATGGTCAATTTAATAAATAAGCAAATAGATGAAGCATAAACTTGAATTGAAATGGAATGGAATTTAATTGATAGACCAAATCGATTTATTTGCTTTTTACTTATTTATTAAATTAACCTTTTGTCTAACAATTTTTTTTTTTTTGTCAAATTTTTGAAATCAAAATAATAAATTATTTTTGAAGAAAACAAAGGATTGAGCAATTATGTTTAGTAATTATGATAAGTTAACTATCTTACCAACTTTTTTTTTCCAATATAAATATATCGAAATTATTTAATTGAAATTCAATTAGTTAAACTTTGGAAAAAGTTTGATATAAATTTTATTTCATGCATAAAAAGCAGGAAGGCATGAAAATTGAAATGTGGAAAGTAGAAAAGTTGAATAATAATTGAACTTTTCCATTCTTTTTTTTTTGCGACTTTTTTTTTAGTTTAAATTGTAAAAAACAGAAAAAAAAAATTTAATTAAATTTTGAAAAAATAATTGACAAATGTGCAAAGTTTCTCATACCAAATCTTTTTTCATGAATTTTTAAATTTAAAGAAAATTTTTATTGAAGCCTAATTAACAAAAATTTTTTGAGAAATTTTTGAGTTTTTCTTTCATTTTTTCCAATTTCGAAAATAATTTTTTCATTTCCAAACCAAAAAAAAATGCACTGATATATTTTGCACTATCAGCAAATGATAGTGTTATCAGTGATAATGAAGTGTGGATGAAGAATATTGCAATCATGTTAGTAATATCAAACTAGCATTTCAATCATAATGTTTGGTGAAAATGTCGAAATTTAAATGTTCAAAGTACCATTCATCAACATTGTATCGTAAGATTAATTAAACTAGGAGAGCATGATGATTATTGATTGATACAATAAGATAATGAAAAATTATCAAAGAGAAATAAATTTTTAATTTAAATATTCCTAAAATTAATTTGAATATCTAAACAACGTCAGCATTTCTGGCATTAATTGTAATTTTTATTGAAATTAAAAAAAAAAAAACATTTTTTTATATGATTATTACCTATAAGGTAAATGTATGCCTATCACATTTGTTATGATATGTGAGCAAAAATTTCATTTTATAAATTTAAATTTAAATCTTTTTTATTTGAAATTTTCATTTAATTTTTCAAGGAATTAAAATAATTTCTTTCCAGCAAAAAAAAAAGTTTGTGAATTTTTTCATATTTTTTTGAAAAAAAAAATGATTTATGATTTGTTTAGTATGATGATAACAAGTTGGAAGGAATTTGGAAACGAAGTAACGCTGAGCTTATCAATGGATTAATTGGGATGGATCTGGGGAAATTAACAATGGCTGGCAAAAGGAATTCATTACCATCGATGATGAAAACAAACGATGAAATGTTTGATTACATCCAACCAATTAAGATGAACATGGACAAGTTATCATATCATCAACAATTTTAGTTCAATACATAGCACACTGATCATTATCATCAACAACTCCTATTATTGTTACTTCATATAACTAGCAAAATCATGAAATGCATTGAAATGATCAAATAATTTCGGTCTTCGACAATTATCCAAATTGTCAAATTTCATTGTAACAATGGTACTTACGTAAAAACTTACGTTCGTATTTGTAATAAAAACTAATTGATAAATATTAGCGCAATCATTTTTAAAACATACAAATTTTCATATCATCTGGTTTGACAGATAATTAGATCACTTTGATGGATTATTAAATATTAGTAAATTGGGTAGGTTGAATTGAAATAGGTTAAATTTTATTCATTATTAGTAAATCGGATAGGTTGTTAATTATTAATAAATTGGATAGGTTATTAAATATTAATAAATCGGATAGGTTATTAAATATTAATAAATTGGATAGTTTATTAAATATTAATGATTGAATATTGAAAAAATTGGATGATTGAATTGAAATAGGTTAATTTTGGAAATAAGAAAAAGAAACTTCACAAAAAGAATCAAAATTAATAAAATTTATTGGGAAAATTGTGGGATGAAAAAGAAAATTGAATGAACGGAATTTCATTTAGTAAAAGTTAATGATAATTTTATTTGAAATTCTGAAGTGAAATGTTAACAAATCAAAATTAAAGATAAAAGATTCAAAAAATATTAATGAAGGATTTGCTAAGCAAAATTGGAATTTGCGTATTTTTGTACAAATTTGAACATTTCTTCACATCGCCGAAAAAATGATTTCCTATTTTGAATGAGCAACGAACCATTTGCATGAAATGGAATTATCAATATTTCTTTTTTCTTTCAAACTTTCAAATTTCTTCTCAGCGTTTGTCCCACGCAGTTGTAGGGGTCCGCTATTGTAGAGCCTCGTCTGCACGTCACAGTTCTGTGCTTCGTACATAAGCCAGAAACCCTTGCTCATGATTCGGTCTATATACCAGCTCTTGTCCATGCACGTCATCGTTGGAGTACGCCCTAGCATTCATGCAACTGCGGCTAGATTTACCCCACCGACCCGTCGCTAAGGTCTATCGTCGGGAACCGACCGCTTGCGACCGATACAAATTTTTCAAATTACTATGATTGGTAATTTGAAATAAGTTAAATTGACAAGAAAATAATTCTGTATTCCGATTTTCTAGTCATTATTCAAGTAGTACCGTATGAATATTTTCATTTCACTTCATTTTATTATTATGATGATTTGAATTTTTTTCAATAAAATTTTATTATATATAACTAACATCAAGCAAGGCCAGAAATACCGAATTATTCGAATGTAACCATCCACATATGTTAATAATTTTAATAATCATTTTTTCAATTCTAATTATTAATCTTTCTTTTAATTTTTTTAACAAAATTAAAGATCAGTGATTGAAATGTGAAATATAAAAGATTATCATTAAGAAAAAAAAAATGATAGAATGCATGCATGCGTTCATGATTTCTAATCCATTCCTAATCTTTAATTAAAATCTTCTACTTTCTTTATTTTCAGGGAAAAAAAGAGTTCAATTCGATTAAATGTCTAGCAAACTGATTACTTTTACGGGCTTTTGAAATTAATTTATTTCGATTATTAATGCATACTTTATGTTTCTTCTATCCTTTTTTTTCCAATTAAATTTGTTTATTTTTAAAAATTGAGAAAATATATTTGAAATTTTATATCAATGATAAGTTAAAAACAAAGTTACTTTATAAAGATATGAGGTCATTATAATTTTTGTTGAACTACCCAAGTTTGAGATATGGTTTAATTACCCAAGTGTGACATTTGTTATCACCGACGATAGACCTTTGCGACAGGTCGGTCGGGTAACGATAGTCGCAAAAATGAGATGCAACAGTTTCAAATAGCTTGGCTCAACAATCTCCGACAATGGCCGTAAGAAAGAATTCTACGCCACCTGGATGGAATGGGCAAGAAGTGCATCAAGGAATCGCTTAATCGCCCGAAGTCCAAAACACAATAACAAGGGAAATGGAACACAACAACAACTTGCATCTGAGGAGCCGGACGTATGAAGACAATGCTCCACAGAAAGCGGACCCTGCAACAAAGCGGGACAAACTCTAAAAGGAAAAAAAAAAATTGTTAAAAAATATTAACAAAAAAAAAGTAAAAAAAAGAATCAAATTAACCTGAATGTAGAATTACGATTTGTATTACTAAAAATATTTCAATACTACAAAAAAAAATTGTTCCAAATTTTTTTCTAGATAATTCAGCCCATTTCATTACTATGAGAGGAGACATTTTGAATTATTTTACTAATTTCCTAAAAACTCTGTAATCCTAGAAATTTAGGGATACCCGCACTTAGCCACCTTTGTTTATTTCATTTCAGTTATTTCCGGTGGATTGATTCCTTTCGATATCGATAGATTTCAATTCATTTCATAGTGAATTGTATAACACTAGCAATGTAATAATAAGTAATTTAATGATAATCATCAATATTTGAACAAGCATAATGGTAATGTAATGCTGCACATTTTACTCACAAGTTACTGTAGCACTGAAATCTTGAGAGTTAAATTTCCTTCTGCGTAAATGCCATTGTGATTTATGAAAATTTTCGAAACGATAAAATCTGTTGTATTTGATGGAATATATTTAACACAGTGTCACATTAATTTAAATCAAAATATTCCAATGTTCGACAGTAAGCAAACATGTGGTTCGTTGATATGTGTGAGAACAAAGTGACCAGTAACACTAATCTTCGTTAAAAATTTCATCGATTACTAAATTTCATTAAATGCACATAAAATTGAAGTCTTTCACATTTGTAAAAATGCATAAAAATAAAAATAACATACCGAGCATAGCAATGCATAGTAATGAAATTGAAAGAAAGGCAATGTTCGCTGCATGAAAAACTACAATTCTTCCTTAGGACAACGAAAAAACTGGACTTGAAAGCAAAAGAAATTAGGTCGGGAGGGATTCAAAAAGAAATCGGTTAACTTATCTTTTTCCCTTTGTCCTGCTTTTATTTTTTTTAATAAAACAAAAACAACGATCACACAATACCTTTCATGTAATATTAACAGAAAATCACATTTATTGAAGGACTGAGTCGTAACAAACAAAATCATGTTATACTCAAAAAACAACCAACAAAGAAAAATCAACAAATCTGATATATTTTCGGTTTGTTGAGATACCGAAAACTTCGTTTAGCAAATGACCCCCGAGAAAATTTATGTCGTAATCGACGTCGCAATGGAATACCAACCTAAAAAAATTTTTTATGCTGATGCTTTTGATTACCATAAACTGCGAAATGTTTACGTAATTCTGCCAATGCGATCAAAAAACAATCCCAAGTTCTTAAAAATATACATTTAACACAAACATAATTACCATTTGTCGTTATATTTATTTCATATGATCACCATTTTAATTAAATATGTTTACCATTTTTGAATTATTTGAATTACTGATCATATGAACAATCTAAAAAGCTATGATACACCATGATTAACCACATTTTAAGTAAAATGACCAGCACACAACCACTTCGTACTTACCACAGCTTCAATTTCCTTCTTATACCTCCTTGCCACTTCCTTCATGTTCATTGGTTCTTGCTCCTGTTCCAGGTCAACAAATTTCAATATGAAGCTGCAAAAAAGGAAAAAAATCTCAAAAATCAACCATTCATTGAAAAAATTAAAAAGATCCATAAATATCAATATTCCATACAATTGTTGTGTCACTGCAAAATTAATGACAAACAGACGCATCAATCTTCCCGGTCATTTTTTTAATTCATTCGATCTTTACCAGGAATAAATAACATTGATTTTAATTACAGCTGCTTAACAGTTGCTCAAACCCAACACTAGATTGGGTCAAACTTTCATCTACATCATCTTGAAGTCTTCAAAAATTAGGAAATTTGCCAAAACATTACAAAAATAACCTAGGACCACAAATCTCTTGAAGAGAAAAATTTGGTTTACTGAAGCGATCAAGATCAGTAAGCGAATCAAGATCATTAAACGGGAACTTCCTATCTTCTGTGACTCCCCAACACCGCATCAATGCATCCAAAGCGGCCATATCGACTGCTATAGATATCGTTTCTCCTGGACCTTAAACCAATTTGTTGAGAATATCAGCCAAATGCCTTAAAAAAGCACAGTACGCTGTATGTATTACCGAAAAAATGGGTAAGAAAATTTCCAAATACTTCATTCATTTGCAGAACCACTCCCTCACGAGCATGTCAATTGATTTGACCCTTCATTCCTCACCTCCTTTGTATTTGTCCATGTTACAATGAATTATGTGTCGGCGACTTCAAAGCAAAAGCAAAAAAAAGTTTCAAAGATCACAGTAGGTACCGTACATCAACAAACACATAAAACTTGCTCTGCACTTATTGCCCCAATTTGTCACATCATGAGATCGAAAATTAAAGCAAGCAACGGAGCTGTCATATCAATCACGACGAATAATTGACTTTGACATTAATGAATTTGAAGTAAAGACTATGTAATGATTCTAATGGTTTGCTAATCCAGTCCCTCAAATACCCTTTCCCATCATGATCAAAAGCGACACGTAAGCCATTGTTACAGATGCTGGGCTTTAAAGGATTACCTGTTCCACATATTAATTACCAGGTAATAAACCTGTCACAAAAACTTTATTGTTGCTAGATATCAGGTTAGGATTTTTAAGTAACAAATGGAAGGTTATCAGTTGCACAGACTCACACTAATTTACTTTAATTTTGTGTAAGAAGTTTTATTAAACCTCAGGTCAACGTTTCATATGAAATGGAAATATTTATCATTATATTTTTAATGAATTGAAACCATTCTAAGCGCTATAAAACATGTTTTTTTTTTAGGAAATGAAAAACTGCCTCCCAAATCATCCACCTGAAAACCAAAAACTTCCCAGTATACCTATAAATTGATGAAATCCAGACAAACATGTAGAGGAATGGCAAATTATTTGCCAATATTCAAAAATGATATGCTCGTGTTTTAAAATATAAAATATGCACTTATATTCAGCATAAAGATACCACAATAAGAGCGCGGCTTCATGAAAATACGTATATTAACAGTGCAACCACCCAACCTTGAAATTAAGTGAAAGCTCGGAATTTAGCAGCGAAATGATGCAAAAAGAACTACATTTTAGTAATGAGTTTAAAATTTTAAAACAAAAAAATTAAAAGGCCGATTTACATCAAAGAAAATCTCAAATTATACTAAAGAAAATTTTTAAAATTTTCGACAAAAAAATGTTCACACATTTAAATGGACTGATAAAAAACACAGAGGATAGAATTCAATAGTGAGATTCGAAGATTGACCTTATCATAGCTTCCACGCATCATCATGAATTTATGACAGTTTCCATTGAAATTTCAAACCAAACATCATACTATATTAGTTAAAGAATCCTATGTCGACTTGAAAACTTTCCATAAGATTGCTTTTGCTTTGAACATTTCCTCATCGTCATTCATACGTTTCTGTTATTCAGTCTAATTTCTTACTATTATTAACGACTAGAATGATAATAAAACAGTATGAAGATGTGATGAACAATAAGTTTGTAATAATTTACCGAGATAATTATATTAATCGTGTCATTCATTACTACTGCCAGGTTATTTTCAAAATACAGGCTTTATGCAACGTAATATTCTTGATTCACTAACTATTTTACCTAATGGTCGACTGGTTTTCAGTACTGCCATAATTTTAGAGTATCAATCCATTAAGATTTCCAGTATCCTAATACCTAAAGTTTTCAAACGTTTTGTGTTGTTGTATTATACTCTAAAGGTTAATATAAGCTATTTTATTATTTTAATTGAAATTCAAAAAGGACTTTAAATCAAAATATCAACCTTGTCCAATAAGTTTCTTATCAGCATAGATTCCAGCAATAAATATCGGCTCAGCACTAATTTCACCTGCAGAGCGCAACAGGCGAGGTTCTATTTCCTGTCCAGTACTGGAAGACATGAAGCGCCGAAGCACTTCAAGTGGTTCAGCTAATGGAAATACCTCCTCGATATCCAAATCAACCATCTGCGCTATGATCACATTACGGATTAGAGCAATGGCTCTACAATTTATTTCAATCAATTCATGAAAAAAAAAAACTCACGATGAAATGTCTAATAATTTCTCTTTACCCAATCCATCCACACCAAAGAGCCTTGTCAAATCTGCCGAAAATCACCGCCTTGCTTACATATAATATTAACAAGATATAGTTTAAAATGAATTGCGCATGTGTTCGCCTTCACAATTTGGATCCTACTACAAAATTAAGCTTATATTAAAAACCCTGAATGTATAAGTTGACGACTAATATTGCTGAGTGACGAAAGTTGGCTCAATTTTCTTACCTCTTCAAGAAAATTTTACAAATAGATCATCAAATTCCATATTTAGAGGCAGCAAAATTTACCTCTGGTATGGCAATGTTCCGATGAGAGCTTTAAAAGCATTACTTAAAGATGTATTCGATGGCGGAAATTCAGCGGTACGAATTAAGTTATTGATGCCCAAATAAGTAGCCAAAGCCGCGATTTGTTCATCAACGGTTAATTTCAAAGCTAAACTAGTGATCAGTTCCTCCGGAGCATGAACCAGACCAAATCGTAAATATGCACATGTACTATTCCACAAAATGCCACTGCCTGAAGCATTGCTATCTAGATATTCTATTGACTGGCTACAATAATCTATTGACCAGCTACAATAATTTGCAAGAGGATAAAATCAATTTTAAAGCTTTTTGGTCGAATCAGTTCAACTGTTCAATAATCAATAAAATTATTTAATAGTGATCCAAGTTACTTTACTTGCTATAAAATAGACAAACAGTATCTTTTCAAACATTCTTGATTAGCAATGGACAAAAAGTTACACAAACTTTTCATTTAACTAACATCTGATTGCAACAATAATTATAGTAAATTGAATCAAACCAACCAATTTGCGTAAGTTTTTTGTTGTGTTCTTTCAATTCATAACTTTCCTGTTTACTCGGATGAGCATTCAATGATTCCTCTACCATATCAGCTCGTTGATAAAAAGAACTATCGGTCAGCGCTCGAATTAGCACATCCTTATCCGTTTCTGGTGCACCGATTCGATGTCCAAATGCATAAATTTCCGAATCATAATTCCTGAATTTGACTGGCCAAAATTATTCCGAAACCTACCTACAGCTTTTTTAGTTCTTTAAAGCAGTAGAATTCAAAGAATTAACAGTTGAAAAAGTCTTTCGGTCATAAAAAGAGATTATTTCCGGCTTTTACAGAAATTGCACATCGAATTTCTGTGAAGAAAAAGGTACAGAACAGAAGAAGCCTCATAATAGTATAAAAACAACATAATACCAATTGGGATATGCAGATCGACTCAGTACAGGATCAGCTCCAGCTAACATTCGTCGATGATACAAATCTTTCAGGTATGGTCTTTCCCATCTTGCTCGTATATTTCTACCTTTAAATGCCTTGTGATTTCAACTTTGAAACACTTGAAAGCTTAATATGCACTTATCATTTATAATTACATAATATCTAGTAAATTTTCTACAAATTACTTTTATTTCCATGAATAATTTTGCTAAAATCAAAAACAAGAAACAAGATTTAATCAGAAAACAATTCCGTCTGATAATAAATTTCAACAGCATCACATAGAGGTATTTAAAAATGACTTATAATTATATTTGGAATTATTCGTTGTACCAACCATACTGATTTCAAATTACATGAAATGTAAAGTTTGGAATACGTCTAAGGAAATATAGAACCAACATAGGAAACCCTTAGACAGGTAAGACTTACAGAATATGGACAGCACTGGTCTTCTTACGACGAACAGCAACGGTGATATTATTGATGTCATCAACGACAATATGACATTTAGTTAGCGTTGTTACAGCGACTGCCAGCACCCCATTAACGAATGAGCCAAGTGTCGTCATGTTTGTTAAATTAAGGCGGCAAACAACCCGCGAGCAGAGAATTAAAAAGGATTTAAAAATTAGGACATACCGTAAACAGTTTTTGAATAAAAGGGGTAAAGGGGCTATCGCTACGGTATCCCGAGGGTTCTTGGTTTATGCCTCCTCATTTGAACTCTCTCATATTTTCTGGATAACTTATTATTCTCTAATACTGTACGAAAATACAATTGAAGTAATATTGAATTGTCTACCATACCATCGTGATATTGCGTAAACTCACGTGTTTCTTCGGAATTTTGCCGGAAAACTAGACAGTTAAGTATATTCTTCCAATGAAACACTGATTGAATTTGAAGTATTCTTAACTTTTTTAAAAATTAGATCCAATATTTGAATTTATTTTAAAAAGCGTTCAAGATTTTCATTCATGCTTCATTGCTGAATTTCAATAGTTGCCATCATAAAGTGATCATATGGGAGAAGACTTATTACTATTTTCTTAGTTTTCTTTTATTTTTAGGCTCGAAGAATTATTGGCACGAATTTTCAGTTGAAAATTTTCGTATTTCACATTTTTTTTACTGTCACGTTTTTTCTTTCAGTTTTATTTTCCTATTATTTGATTTTGATTATTAATTATTTATTATTTGGACGACATTGATTCGTTTATAAATGCTTTAGCAACAATTTTGCCTGTACAGTTACTCAGCACAACTAATCTTTCACTATGGATTGGAGATAGATCAAAGCTGACGACATTGTACATTATGTTTCAATTAATATCGGTTATAATCAAACTGTGACATTCTTCTACTAAGAAATTCTAATTTTCTTTTTTCTTCTTTGCAACAATAAATCGGACGATGTAATCAGGATTCTTTAATGGTACGGAGTCGTTGGTATGCGAAAAGAATTTCATCAGATATACAAAATCCGTTTACTACACGTATATGGTTGATTTAGTAGTTGCAAGAGATCAAAATTACAAAGAGCGTAGTTGAAATTTTCATGAAATTATTTAGGCAATAAATTCTCTAATTTCCAACTGTTTGTTTAGTATGTACACCGCCAATTCATTATATGTACGATCTAATTATCGACATATTAGTGCAATAACGGAGACAAATGGATTAAAACAATTTCTATTAGGTGAAATATCGTATAAACCTGAACTTCCCCCTATTATTGTAATTATAATGGTTATAGAAGGGGCAATGCCAGTAGCAAGACAGCTAATCACTTTAGTAATCAAAGAGATTCATTTGGTGTCAACTCGAATTTATTGTCGGCTCGGTATGGATTATTGTTCAGTGAGAGGAAAAAGAAAAAGAATGTAGAGAAGGGTTTCACTACAGGGATTGTCAGTTGGGATAATGAGTGTCAAGTGAAGCAGGAAGAAGGCGACAGCCATTTAAAATTCCCATCCCGCCTGAACCCTCCAATAGACATCTGAACGTTCTTTTATGTCACTGAGGTTATGGTGAAATGATGATATGAGTAATGCTGCATTGACATTACCTTCTCCTCCTATATCTACCACTTTGTTTTCCCCCTCGAACTCGTTCACTCCTACTTGTTACGGTCTTTTATACCTGTCAATTTGGTTAGCTAAACAGGACATAATTGGGACTATTTGAATGACAGCAAAGAAAAAAAAGAAGTACATTCGAAACACCCTCATTCTGACCTTCACCTTTGAACCACAGACCAATGTACCCATCGTCCTGCTGACCTCTCTGGGTCTAACACGCCCCATTGTTTACAGTTTTGGCCCAGTCGAGATTGACCCTAATTCAATTGGCGTGCAGACCTTTTGGAAATCACGATAATGTTATCAGCTATTAATTCAGTGTTAATTGTTGACAAATATCTCAAACTATCTTGTAATGTGGAAATTTCCATCTGATACCATTCGGATATAAATATTTCGACAAATTGAAGATGTACAAAATCTTCCATTATTAGTATTTGATTCAGAATAATTTTGTTATTTCATAAAATGGGATAAGAGAAATTTCTATGACTTTGCCGTAGGAAATTTCAGGAAAATTATGGATATTTGAATGACATCATCCTATCATTTTTTCAGTTTAACGGATCGATTTTGCCAAATGACCTACTATGTTAATTGGAATGAATAATCGAATAGCAGGAGGAATATTATTTGCACGAATCATTAGAATTACTTGACCTCGGCTAGAATATAATTGGTAAGTAATGGGGTTACCCAAATCATTATGGGATTCCTTTTCAGAAAGTGAAAAGTATGGAGTTCCCATGTTCATTTAATTATTTGTAATACTTCTGCAAGTATCACTTTGATATTCCATCGTTATGATTAACTATAGTGGTCATTAGCTTTAATTAATTCATTCTCTTCTTCAGTAATTTCCCTTTTTACATCTAGCAGATTTTATGCATTCATTAATTACTCTAGTCTTTTTCCCATAATTAAAGTAATAAGTAATGAAAAAGAAACTTTTTTTGTAATTTTAAAATATTTAATGAGCTGAAGTATAGCTTTACTCGTTTATTTATCTAATTTTTAAGAATTTTTCATTTAAGAATCAACTTTTGTTAAACGAAAGAGGAGTGTAAGCATTGTCTCAGTCTTCCATTCATTTCATTAGCATTTTGAATAAAATCCCAGTGAAAAACTGACGCAAGTAATTTATCACTCAATTCCTTCTTTTTTTTCTGTTCTTCTTTCCGGCTGATCTATGTTAGAACGAGCTATGTTGTTCCATAAAGAACGTATGGCGCCAGAAAACTGTACGGATGAAAAGAGCAGTTGTTCCGTTTTCTTCTTACTTATTATCGTGTTCGAAGGATAAGAGCAGTTTTAGCTTATTTTACTTTAAACAATTTTTCTTCATATTCTATGGCTTACTACTGTATTGGTGATAGGTGACAAATTGGGATAACATCGGAGAGGGAAAGAGTTTAGAAGTAAAGTGCAGCTTAATTAACGGGACATTGGGACAACATCTGAAAAGGAGAAAGATTAAGTGAAATGAAGCTTAAAAATTTTATAAGAGATTGGAAGTGGATGATAACTGACGCTATCCTACAGTTGATACTTGTGGTTTAGGCATATCGTATGCTTCGAAAATTACCTTATTGATAATAAGACTTCTGAGGTTATTCACCATCAGGTTGTCTATAAATGCGTAAAGATCGGCAGTGATTATTGACGTACATCACAATGTCAATCAATTTAAGTTTTATATATTTTTAATGACAATTTTTAAATTTTTTGATTGCAAAATTGGTTAATTTCAAGTACCTTGGAAGCAGTTGGTAAACAGTTAATTAATTGTTTTATTAATTGGATTGGCTATGCATAGTATGAACGAAGAGAGTATTAAACTAAAAAAGGTAACCCTAATGTGGTAGATAAGAATCATTATCAAAACCGATCAGAAGCTTCTCAAGGTCTTTTCATCGTCCTTCACTTTTTTGTCAAAATCTCTATCAACTCGGGATGGAGGAAGAAGTTACATTGGAATATTGTCTGTAATCGTTTTATTTATAATTTTTACTTCATTTTCATTCCATCAAAGCTTTGGTACTTAGAAAAGCATATCTTAGATAGCATAAATTTACTTTTCATTAATAAATTTTTTAAGGAATCTTCTCAATACTCTCGTAAATTCTCGCTGTTCTTTTTTTTTGAGCTTAGCATCGTAATTTCCCAAATATCTTTAGGGATAGAAGCTATGGTAGCTGTCATTCATCCAGGATAACTTTTTTGTATGCAATCGATAACTTGTTTATCTATTATTCAGTGTCAGTCAATCGAACGTTGATTATCTCAACGCATTCTGAAACAATTTTTCAGGATCCTTAGGAACGAACTAAAAATATCAATGATAAATTGCGGCGTCCATTAATTTGCAATGGAAATGACAGCACCCTTTTTTTGAAATTTTTTTTTAATTTTGTAAATTAATAAAATTATTGTTCACGATATGAAAACTTCTTAGCCTTTGTCCCACGTTTTTGTAGGGTCCGCCATTGTAAAGCGTCGTCTCCACGTTACAGTTCTGTGCTTCGTCCATAAGCCAAAAACCCTTGCTCATCATTCACTTATACCAGGTCATGTCACTGCGACTAGATTTACGCGACATGATATAAACACTTATAGTAGCTAATAATGGATAGAACAGGGTTATTTTAGAACTCTTTTAATGAAGATGGATGCATTACATTTTATATTGTCACTCTCGGATTTTTCTTTTTCTCTTAGAAACTGAAATTTTCAAGAATGAAAGAACGAAAAAATGAATTCTTTTACCAAGCATATCAGTTGATCAAAAAAGGTCATACTCATGTCTACGGTAAATTCTATTTTCTATTTACATTAGACATCATTTTGGCATACTTTTTCATCTATTGTAAATTCTCAGCTAGTGCTTCCTTTTTTCACATCATTTCCATGTGGTTGGAAAGATACTATATTGTTAATAACTGTAAAAAGAGGATGAAAAACTGATATCCGACTTCATTCGTTGGAAAAAGATTCGGAGAACATACGACGCTATGGTTTATGCGCTCCATCGTTCCTTTCTTTTTTTTTTTGTTTGAAATTCATTTCAAATATTTTGGAATTTTATTTCAGATTCTGCGACCTCAGTGATTCTAGTGAATCACCAGTTTTTTGTTGCTCGTATTCGAACAATTTATTTTTGATTGATGTGGTAAGTTAATGATTCGTTTCTATTGAAAGAAGGATAAAAGTTTTGTTTTTGCAATGAGACAAATTAAGGAAAGTTCTAAAACTTTCAGAAAAATTCGATCAGATTTCTGAAGGAAAAATCTTAATCTAACAAGTTTGTAGTCTTCAAACATATAAATTTTGATAGAAATCTGTTATTGTAATAACTCGGAGTAATTTGAATTCAAATGATATCCTCACGAACAATGCGATCATTACGGAATAATTGGACATAGGTTAATGCGTTTTGCATCAACCACAGCGAAATAAGGAGCTGACCTTTCAGGACACTACGTCTCTGCTGAACTTATTTCTTACATTTACAAGTCATTTCCTTGAAATGTTAGGATAACTATCCCTTGATAGTATTAGTGTTTGGCAGTGTCAAGTCTCTATTGTTTTTTAGATGCTGTAGAATGAATGGTACCTCAGATGAGAACATCGAAAATAGGTTCCGAGAAGAAAATGAACATATTTTACGACGGAAAGAGCAGCGTAATTGCCGTCCTCACGCTCTTGCTTATCATGATACAAATATTGGTGGATCAGTCAGTTGTGATCGTAAATTTTTGGAGCGAAAACAATATTATATATCACTTGTTAAAAAATCTTTGCTGCATAACAGGAGGAAAGACGAAAATTGTCAGGTACTTTTTTATGTTTCTATATGTAGATAGTTAGTAAGTGAGCATAAGGAATGCGATTGCTTGACTGAAATTTTTTAAAATGATGGACGAAAAAAGCTATGAAGATTGATCGTCGATGGAACGGCTGGCCATGTGCAAAAATTAAGAACTCCGTATTTCCAAAGTTCCCGTTTCTTCCGGGTAGATGCTGGGCATTATATAAATTCGTAACGCATCTCTTCAGCGCCGATTTTAGCTGTTTTCACGTATGTTGAGGTTCCAGTTGGTCTTGGTAACAGAATTCAAACTGAAACCTCAAGCGTCACAGAAGCATATTTTACATAGTTCTGACAATAATTAGTTTCATTTTATTATGATACGCTTTGCAGCGAAGAAATCAGGGGCCTCCAACGAAGTGTCGATGGCTTCCAACGGCAGTGTCTGGTTTTACGGTTTACTGCGATGATGATAATGATCAAGTGGCTGGAAGCTCGAAAATTTTCGAGGATATCGAGGTTTAGTTGTTTTTCTTTTTTGTTCGCATAGTCATAAATAAAGATCTAGAGATGACACTGTTATTTTAACAACCATTACTTTTTTTCATTTTCCAGTTTGCTCGGAAAGAAGTTGTGTTTTTTAAACATTGTCCTAAGTCACTCACTGGTTAGACGAACTGTGGCTCGCCTTGTCTCTCCGCTTTTACCTTGCCCAAGGGATCCCGTGAAGAGCACTTTGGTGATGCAACACCGTCTAGTCACACCACTCAAACCTTTCCGCCACTGTAAGGCTCTCACCATGGAAAGGTCGACACGAGGAAACTCGTTGAAAAATCGATCGAACAAGGGACAAGGAAACCAATACACAATTTTCCACATGAGACAAAGTTCAAGTTTTGTATGAGAAAAAGTTCCTGTTACTAATCACACCTGACTGAAATATTAAAGAGAGTTTAGCATTGTATAAATCAGTAGTGGATATAATTTACACTTATAAATAATAGAAAAAATGGGTACAAAAATTTAAATAAATGCCGTGCAATAGCATGGTTTGATGAAATTGTGTTTTAAAGTTGATTGGTATACTTTGGTAAAAAGCGCTTTAATTTTTTGTAAATAAGATAGCAAACCAAATGCTTGAAAATGATTCATTATAATGACGTTCTCCTGTATTTGCGTTTCGGTTACAAGATTTGTTGAGAAATATTCAGATCTTTTCAAATTTAACCTATCACTGTGATATCGAAACTTTATTGATCTCGAATGTGATTTGTAAAGTATTGAAACATCGGCTTTCGACGACTGAATATTAGATTGATTTAGACATTTGATTTGAACTGTGTACAAAATTTAATGCAGCTTTTGTCATTGAAGAGAATTTTTTATGACACGGTAGTTATTTAATATCTTTCTTATTTATTCGAATGCACTTTAGCTGTGCTTTAAATGACTTTATGCTTCTATTAGTCAAGCTCACAATGTCCAGTTGGGGAGTTATATATTTGTGCTTGCAGAATGAACGGCATCAAGAAGCGGGAAGTAAGAGAAGTGGCGAAATGTTGCCGCAATGTTTGCAAGTACCAAAGAAAATTAGACGCCCTCTTGCAGCTTTGTCACCGAATCGTGAGGATTCGGATTCGGAGAGCAGCAGGACCTGTCTTTCAAATTTGTCACCAAGCCATGAGAACTCAAATGTGGAGGAAAGCGCGTCATCTGATACCAACTTTGAAACTATTATGGTCTGTTCAGAAAATTGGATTTTTGTCATAAAAAGCAAAGCTGCACTCAAAAAGAGAATCCCAATCAAAAACATTCTAAAAGTGACAGTGTTCGATAGAGCGAGCATTTCAATTATTATTATGCTGGTTAAGGCACTTTTATGCTTTCGAGATTAGTAATGGTAGGACCGTTAATTTTTTCCTGGAATTGAATGACGCTTACCCTGAAATAGCTATGCGGATCAGAATTAGTGAGTCTCAAGTCATAATACGTTCGAGTTAAAATAAAATTTTCAATGATACACGTGGAATGATGATGATTGAGTCACAATTTACAATCAAAGCATTATATTGCAGAATACAACCAAAACATAATTAAAAAAATTTCATTCACTTGCCAAAGAAATAAATTTTTTCCAGGATGAACCCAGTCATCATTCAAGAGAAAGTTTTGCTTCTACGGCGAACGGCAGCGACATTTATGCTAACGAATTACATCCGAAGGACGAAATGGCACCATCTGTTGACTCACTTTCAAATAATTTCCTAAAGATACCTCGAGACATTCCAAATATTTCTAACCGACCAACAACTAGAAGTAGTAGTGTAGTATATACTATAGTAAGTATAATTTGAAGTAATATTGTATTGAAAGCTAAATAACTGCGGGATTAGTGATGAAGCAATCAACGTTTTCTTTTTTCAGTAGCTGAAAAATTAAGGACCATTTTATCTATGTAATTTGAAACAACAATTTTTAAAGACTAGTTTTCTTTTGTTTTTTAAGAAAAAGAACTTTTTTTTTTTTGAAAGAAATTGAAAACATGAATTGACGGTCATATTTCAGGAGGAGCATGAGGATCGAGTGCGTATAGATCCAGTGTACGATGCGGATATCTATTTTTATATGAGAAATAAGGAGTTGAAACTTTGTCCTTTTGGTGATTTTTTAGAATTCCAGGAAGAAATTTGCGGTGAAATTAGATATCTTCTTGTGGAATGGATTTGCGATTGTGTTCGGGAATTCAATTTAAGCACGGTATCCTCCACATTTTTGAATTGCTTGTTTGCCATTTTGATTCAATGTCGAAAGAAATATTTTTCCATATATTCAGATTAGTACTGAATTCCATATTGATGATGTAAAAGAAAAGAATCGAAGATTTAGTTATTGTTATGAAATTTTTTGGTGAACGAATGGAACTGAAACTGCCTAGACAAAATAATTCCAGCAGAAATGGTTTTAATAATTTGTTCGTGTTTTTTGTTATGACCCACATTCGTTAATGAAGATAGATAAATTGATTTCAGGATTCCTTGCACATGGCAGTTTCAATTATAGATCGGGTTTTGAATACGCTTCAATGTCCACGTGAGAAATTGCAACTTCTTGGTGCCGCTGCTCTTATGCTAGCCTCAAAATTTGAAGAGATCTATCCTCCAGAAGTTAAAGAATTCTCTCGAATTACTGCTTATACCTATCACGAAGCAGAAGTACACTTTACAAATACATTGTTGAAAATATTGTAACTTCTTAATTGTACGTCGTTTCATTCTATCTCTGCTCTGATCTCTTGGCTTTATGATGTTTTATTTTCTTCCAAGTGGTTTAAATAGGGAATTAATGAGTACTTAGGATTATTTGGTCGCTTTTTATTCTGTTCAGTCATTGTTTTTTGGTTTCTCAGTTTTACCATTTCACAAACTAAATAGTATTAGTATTTAAGCCATTGATTTTATGAATAATCTTACAACTGTCTCTATCTTTCTTCACGCTTGCTTATGCATATATTTGATAGAATGGTGTGCACTCCTTCTTTAAAGGAATGCCCGAAATACATCAGTGAGCAAGTTCATTAATACAGGAACTGATTTAAAAAATGCAATTTCAGATAAAAAGGATGGAACGAATAGTTTTTGCAAGAGTGGAGTACCAACTGTTAGCACCTACGTCATGGTGGTTTGCGTCACGATTGATACGTATGGCTCATGTACCAAGAATAATTTATTGTATGATAAGATATTTGTTAGAGCTTGCTCTTCTAGACCATACGTTTTTGAATTTTCGACCAAGTGTTGTTGGAGCGGCATCATTCTTTCTGGGCAATGTTATCTTCAAATCAGATTATCTTATTTCAGTTACCGAAACAGGTTGGTAATATAGAATGGCTTATAATTGAATTTTTTAACCAATTCAAAAAAGTTCTGACGTTTAGAGGGCATGGAATTATTCCAGTGCGGCAGGGAAGAGTACCAGCAAAAAGAAAAAGAACTATTGTTTTGTTAGGTTCACTATCTCGTTATTGTTTTTCGAAACACTACTTTTAAAATTTTCATTTGTTAATGTTATTAAGAATGAGGTTCAGTGTGATCATGCTTACTAAGCCATACCTTCCACAAGTCCTCATTTTATGTTAGTTCTGCAGCATTTATAAAATTTTGTATTCTTATCATATTGTCATCTTGATTTGCAGATATTCACCTTGATGAACTTCGCTCGCCCGCTCGAAAAATGCTTCAACTATTTCATGAAGTTTCGAATAAGGATTATTGTAGTGTTTTTGAGAAATACGCAGCATCGAAGTACGAACAAGTCTCGTGTTTAATGCTTCCTGAAAAATTTTCCGAATTAGATACTGTCCACCAACATGCAACATTTTCTTCTTGTAAACTGTAGTTGATTATGCTTTTTTTCGAAAGGTTTCTCTGATTCACATGATTGATCAATGTAATAAAAAATTTAAAAATCAAACCTCGTTCAATGTGTAACAGATGATTAGAAGGCATTCTTAACAGTAATGAAAATTGGCTTTTAGTACTTTTATTGCTACCGATGATATTAATAAAAATTATTAACCCTTTAATATGAACTGTTATTTCTTCTAATCGTTTGTTCTTTTTCTCTTTGTAAAGTTTTCTTTTATTATCAAAGTCACTGAGGTTGGACAATCCGATTCAACTTTTTTTATCATTATTTCAAACTTTTTTTAGCAATGCCAGTAATGTGTACCACCACTCACAAATCTGAGTTTATAGCGCTCAAAATATAATATCATCTGTGATTAAGAAGTGATTTTTAGAACTTACATATTCCGTATTGAAAATCCTCTTAAAATGGAATAGAATTGATTATACTTTAAGAAAATGTCTGAGACATTTCCGAATATTTTTGAATTGCCGCACTTTAAAAGGTGTTTTTTGTTTCTTGATTTATAATCAAAAATTTAAAAAAACTAGCGCTCATTATTTCCGTCTTTATTTAAATCCGCTTGCTTTATTTTCTGAATTTAAATTAAAAGACGTTCAAAAAACTGAAAGAAAAAATGGTAGAATTGAATATATTTTGAGAAAAGTTCTCACACATTTCAGAATTCCCATCAATTCACCTTTCAATCACCATTCAAATAAGAAATGCCATCGAAAATTTTAGCTTGATTTAGTTGTTTTTGTCGATAACAGCCTCGATCTCAACCTTTGGTAATTTGATTCAGATTTATCATTTCGTGTGTTTGCTGAAATCTAACATCGCTTTTCGTCTCAGAATTTTTTACTTTTCGTGCCAAATAAGACACTGTATGATAATGAAGTAAATTTCATGACTGATTTTTATTATTGTTGTGAAATGCAAAACAAAATGTATTTATCCATATGAAAATTTTATTAGGAAGTTTTATTTACAGGATCTATGATTTAATGATTCGTAATTATCAAAACTTTATGGTATACGAATAAATACATTGAAATGGTATCCTTGTTGGCGCAAAATTAAAATAGCAACACAGTCATAATTAGCATCACAATCACTTACATTTCAGTCACAACCAGTATTTAATAATTGTCTCTACCACTTTCTCGCAGTATCTTGTTTCGCTTTCATGGTAAAGTTTGGATAAATTTTAAAAATCTCAAACGGATCTTAAAAAACACCAATATCTAAATCTAGCTTTAAGTTTCATGGCATTAATATCACTATTGACAAAAATTACGAAATAGCTGACCTTGGGAATAACCCCACTGGAAAACACTTTGTGTTACTCATGTTCAGCAACAGTTTTCCTTTCAGCCAATTGTCATCAACCTGCAAATATAGATAGAACTCCACCAGAAGATATCTGGAAAATTAAAAACTCTATCAAACAGAAATAAGAAAGCGTGCAAACAAGAAAAACATTCATTAACAGAGATACAAATGACACATTTGGCAAAATTGAATATCAAAATACTAGGTTTGTAAAACCATCTGCTCAGTGCATTTTTTTTCTTGGAATTCTGAGTCAAGAGGTGTTTATGCTTATCAGTAACTGCGATTTTAGAAGACCACAGGAATATAATGAAACCTGGTTCATTACTAGAATTTGAGATGAGAATAATGCAAATCCTCTCAATGTGAAAGAATAGCAAGAGAAAATTTTTTGGATAAACCAACCTCCTCAATCACTTCTATTTGATCACACTTCGAAAAGCACAAATGGTCTTCTGCATTATTATAATAATCTTTTGTTGCTGTGACAACTGTACTTGCAGCAGCATTTAAATGTATTTCAGCATCATAACTTCTGCTGCAGTCCTCAATATACGTACGTGGTACCAAACCAATTTTCCCATTTAACTTACCCCTCAACCAATTTTCGTTCGCCCACTCTAGTACTTCTATCCGGTCACCTATAACCTATGTAGCATGACTAACCCTTTTTAGTTTTTTATTTCCAAGAAATCTCAATGACATGAAAATTAAAGAAAACGTTTCTCTGTTTCATCATTTAAAAAACCTACTTACTGGGAATAGCTTAACGATGAACTTTAAAATACCTTTTCCTATATAATTTCCAAGCGCCATTATAAAAACAGCTAGCAATTAAAAATCAAATCACTTTCTGTAGATTCACTTACCTGCCTTAAACATTAAATCGCCTTCAATTGTACTATTGTAATCATACAGGGCATTGACGTATTCCGCTGATGCATGAGAACTCATGGGTGTTACAGCCGCTGGGACGTTTACTTCTCGAATATAATTAGCGGGAAATATGCCTTCGCGTATACCAATTCTACCACGCAGCCAATCATTATTAATCTTCTCGATAACATAAATTTCATCATTCGTTCGGAACTAAAAGAATATGTAAATTAACTCGAAAAATTCATTAAAATCTATTAGCGGAAATCTATAATATTAAAATCCGACTGGAACTTAATTAGATGAATATTAAACAGCAGAATCCTTATCAATATGGCTTACCGTAAGGTCTCCTGACACTTTGCTATCAAAATCGAATAATGCAATAGCATAAAATGGCCTGAAAAAATTTCACATCAATAACGAAAAAAGAAATGAATTAAGGCTTTTAATTACCTCATTATCAGTCTATGTTTCAATATATGTATTCAATCGGACAAAAAATATTTCTACTATTGGGATTTAATAAAAAAACTCGAAAGAAAAAAAAAGATAAACTTACATTTGAGAAAACGACACAGTTGATGACGCAAGAAGCGGAACTTTTACATCAATATATAAACGAGGAATAATTCCCTTATGACCGGTCCTTTTGTTAAGTGCATAAACCCACTGTTCATCTACCTGTCAACAGTCTAAGTTTCTCTGGAGAAATATTATATTAAACGTATGGTTACTGGAGGCAAAAATAACCTTAACTGTTGAAATATATTCTAATTTCCAAAGGTATTAAAAACCTTTTTTTCTAGAATAATCATATCGGACGGCTCGGTGGACAGTTCATCAAAATGTGATGGGAGGAATTGAAATTTTGCATAACCGTACGGCTGCTCCTGTTGACTAGTGCTGGTATTCGTTTCTTGACCTGTATTATATTTTAGCTGTGATGGTACTGCCTGTGATGACTTGATTGGATATTCATTGGTTTTGCAAAAAGTAATAAATATCTATGTTTTCAAAAATGAGGAATCCAACACATTAGTCTTGCCTTTGACTTTGAAATCAAGTTGGGCTGCTAAGATGAAAATTGTAGAAAAAGTTCAACCTAATTCCAAACTAATATTGTCTGTTCTAGCTTTAAAATAGATAATTAGACATTAAGAATTGAAAAATTACAAATATAAATCTTTAGTCATTTTAAATACCCGAAGCAAAATTAAACTGGGAAGTATCGTGTAAAACTGGCTGAATGTCCATAGTTGCAAAATAATCAGTCGTTTTAGGAACAATACATTCTGGTGATAAAGCAAGTGAGGGATATATAGGCTCATGAGATTTGTTTGCATTGGATTTGGAAGTCGTGCCATAGTTGAGAAGTGCATTAGCAGTTTTATTTTCGAATGAATTTATGAGGCTTTTCTGCTGCTGTTGGCTATCACAGGCTCGAGCAATACAATATGCAGTATTCAAAGTCTTTTCATCTTTCAGAGCATTCAAAGCTGCTTTGCGTATCTGGAAGAAGTACCTCATTCCAATTCTCTTTAAATTATGAAAATATCAGTTCCTTTATTTATTATGGTGCGCCCGAAAATTTGTAAAAAAAATCTGATTCCGAAAAGAATTTGATATTCAAAAAATTTTTCACATCGAAAAACTATGAAAAAAATGCTTGATGGTCGATTTCAAGATCATTTTTCCAGGTTATTAACTTTTAGAATGAGAGTAGCACAATTGTTTCTTTACGTCCAAAATTATTTCACCAAATTATACATGTAGCCTGAATCCGTTCATTGTCTACAACGTAATTATTTCATTCAATCAGCTGATTAAAATTACCTTATAATTGACCGAATAATATTTACAGCAATGACCTCGTTTCAAATGTCAATTCTATGAAATACTTACCGTTTCATTTTTCGAAAGAGCTGAAGCTGCTGTTCGTACACTATCATTTTTACTTGCTGCGATTAATTTTTCTCGTGTTTCCGATTTTTTGACAACATCAAAGACAGCTTTTGCAGTATTGAATACAGCATCAAATGCTCCTAAAATATTTATTTCAAAACAAAAAATACAATACAGAAAGCGCGAAAATGCAGGAAAATTTACATCCCAATATTAAAAGCATATATATGTGAAGAAATGCAAGAAAAATGGTTCTTCTTTAAACAAAACAATACTGAACAAGTAAATTGATGCAGAATAATCTCATTAATAAATCATCAGTGGTCCGAGTATTGCAAAAATATCGGATAATATTAAGAATTTTGCAATTCCTTTCTTCTATGGGAGAAAACCTTCCAACATTACTCAATTCGACAAAAATACATTTGAAATACCGAAAAATAAAGCTTTGGTCGAGAATCTTGCAGATCTTCGTACTACCTAAAGAGCTCAATTTTCACTTGCAACAATAAGAAATTCTTCAAGCATATAAACTGAAATTTTACATCTTAAAGTAAGAAAATTAAATTCATTCAATATAACTGCAACCTTTCAACTGTGCAACAAAAAAAAAAAAAATGTTATTTTTTGTTCGTTGTTTATGACAGAACAAAAAATAATCACCCATGTATTTATAAAGAACAGAAAATAATCACTCATGCATCACATCATCATCTTGGACTGAAGGCATTTTTGGTGAACGCAAAAACGGATTTCCATCTGGTCCTGTATCTTCGGATGATTTTGTCTTATTCCCATATAAAGGTTCATTTTGTAGATCAAAGAGAAGAGGATCCAAATATGATTCATTCGATGCTTTCGGTTCAATAATTTCTCCGAAAGTTGGTACTTCTGCTTGCAATATACCTATTTCTTCAGCAGTATCTCCTTCAAACAACAGCTTTTCCACACCATCATCAGGGAATTCTAGATCCATAGTGTTCAGCTGTTCAGTTTCATGTACTACTGCTCCGCCGTTCGTCAGAGTTTTCTCGTCATCTTCCACAAATGTCATTACTCGAGCTTGCTGCTGGCGAGTACGATCTGCTGCAGTAGCACCAATCTTTTTTAGAATACGTTGTTTATGGAGATCGAACAAAGAAACTGATGGATGGGTACGTAGAACGAAATCTTTCAATGACGTGAGAGTATTCCGGTGCAACAAAGCCGCACCTTCACGTGCCTTCTCGTACGAAGGTTCTGGCTCACCGGATATTTCAGTACGCACATAAGTATGTGGGTCGGGAAACGGGGGTAACCAATCCGGAATATGCGATGGGCGTGGACGTGAGCTACCGACACGAAGTTGTTGCTGAGTATGCGAAGCTTGCTGCACACGTGGTGGTGCTATCATTAAGGAACCTTTAGAGGTTGCTTCCTTCAGATATACTGGCAAATTGGAAACTGAAGTACCCAAGTCTATTAATGCCATGATTGTATCTGATGGTGTTGAAATAGTACGACCAGCATGTTCAGTCATCTGACGTGTGGTAACAGCAAGCTCAATGATATATGAATTGACCATATGCGTGAGTAGCTCAAGGATATCAGCTTCAATCGTTTCAAAACCGGCCTGTTTGCAAATGGCAGCAATCGCTTGACGTAACACGCGTCGATAGACGTAACCAGATACTGTTGGTGAATAACTTGTTGAAGGCAAAGAATGCATTATTGCGGCTGCAATTACTTCATCATCGTGATATGTGAAAAAAAAAACGTCGTATGTGATACATAAACAAACTCGTGAAAAGATATCCAAAGAACACTGAAACACGAAAAGTCTGGAACGCAAAACAACTAATCGCGGAAAGTTACGTATGTTCATGTATTACAGAAGAATTACATGAAATATGTATGTTCGGGACTTGATAATGCATCATACAAACAATAAATATCAATTGCCGTTTTGTTGGGAATCTAAGTAGTTGAATTAGCTTCTCCCGGTAAACCTAAACCTACACGCATTAATCTAATCATTCAATGAAACAGCAACATCACCAGGCTAAACATAGTACATAATCTCAGGGTTTGGAAAGCTCAAATACAACAGTTCAAAGCTATCAAAATAGCTTTACTTTTATTGCCAACATTCCCAAGCGAAAAGTTTTAAAATCCTATACATTTGTAAGCTCCAGCAGCCAGCAAAGCAAGTCTCAAAAGAAAACGATATTAAAAGTACCTGGGGATGATCGAAAAGAATTTGCCGTTGCTGGCGCTAAAGCTTCATTTGCATTACTCTTGCTCTTCCAAGACGGTTTCCCACATAAAGGTAGCGGTGGCAAAGGTTTATTTGCTGGGAACATCCCCCTAAACAAAGGAAAAGTAGTTATCCTTTTTCCGTTGCAAGCTACCGCAAAAAAATTTGGATTTTGCAACAGATTAGTTCAACAAAATCAATAACGCAAAACAAAACCCCCAAAGTCAATTTTAATTATAAAAACAGATAGTGAACAAAAGAAAGCATTAGTTTAGCTTGTTGGGAATTAAACTTTGCCAGAATCAGGTTTACCCAATTTCATACCAAATTGAAAGTTATGTATTTGTCATGTGATAGCCATGCTATGCACGAAATAACAAAAAAATAACCTTACTGAGTATCAGAAACTCTCGAATGCAGTGAAGGAATGAAATCCATAAATAAATTCATTTATTTGTCAAAGATTTTGAAGAAAATACAAATTCATAAAACCAGTAAGAAAGGTCATCGAATTACCAGTTTGACAAAGTCTCTAAAATAATTCAAATGCCTGTGAAACAATTTTAGAATTTGCATCTTCTAATATTAAGCATCAATAATTAGCACAAATAATGATAAAACTTGATATAAAATACAATGTAAAGAGGCAGAGTTGCGGCAACAATTGGAATGCAAATAAAAGTAGTATAAATCATCTCATCACGAAATACTTTCATTTGTGCGGTTCTAAACTTCAAAAACTTTTTAACGGGTACAAAACAGTTCCCCCAACATGCTCTTGAAGGCAAAATGACTTTTAAAATGCATGCGGAAAAATTCGATCGACCACATATTGAATAAGTTCTTCAACAACGCAAGTTTTACCTTACACGTAATTATTTCTTGTATCGAGGTAAATATTAAGGTATTTAAAAGTATATTTAAAGAGCTGAAAATCATTTGAGGCATACATTTCATAAAAATGATTGCAAAATAAGTGATAGCAGAACAATAGATACGTGTCACTAAAAACACTGTGTTAGAAAAGTACTGTAAAAGATTTCATTTGTAAACTGCATCAGGTATCTATCTAACTTATTTCATCAATTCAAGCTCAACAACGAACAATTGCGTAATATCAGAACAACGCTTCACAAATCAGTATGTGCAAATCTCATCCTTCACAGCACTAAGATGTGCAGAAAACAGACTACTTAAAGAGAAAATGAAGTTCCGTAAAAGAATTAGTTTCGACATCAAAAAAAGTATCTGAGAGAAAAATAATAGCCTATAAAAATGAAACCTAAAGAACGAAAAGAATGATGTAAGAATGGAAAACAACATTATTAATTCACAAAAATATTTGGGAAACACGCGCATAGTTCCAATTAATCCAATGTTTTCCAATAGTAATCCAAAATTAGTAGGAAAAATGATTCTACCAGTTACCAGTCTATGTAATACAGATGAGATGCTTAAACGACCGTTCACAAAAACATACTTGAAGTAAAAATCACACGCAAAATAAAATTTAAATACAGATACCAGGACTGAAGGAACCACTATTAAGAGGTAGGAAAGTGAACAATTAACCAAAGCCATTGTCGCTGTGGAAGTTTTACCTTTCAGCTACACAAAATATGAATCCGAGTACAAGTAAGTGTCTTGCTATTTACATTCCACAATTAATTCACCTTTGTTTGATGAACTATAGTATCTGAAAAAATATGATCGACGACAGTGAACAGATAACAAATGAGTAAATCACTGATCTGATGCCTTGCAGCATCTTTCTGATCATACATTATTGTACATTTACTAAGAAATAAACTTGCAAAACAATTGCGGAAACACTCCCTGAGAATTAGTAAAGAAAGAATTCTTCATTCCTCAAATTCCTGAATTAATATGCAGTTGGAAAACAAAAGAAAATAGAAAAAAAAACTAAACGTACTCATAACCACATTGTTCAAGCCATTGTAGAACAGCTGGCCTAATTTTTGCTTGTCCATCATTTAATTTACCGTACCCAGTTAAAACAACGAACTTCTTTCCAGATCGTCCACGACGAAGCTCCAGTGGTCCTAAAAATCACAGCATAAAAATAGAGCGTAAAAATGATTAATGGATCGACGGAAATTTCAGTTACCAAGCACAGCCTGCTTAATTAGCCTCATCAATCGACCGTCATCTGCTCGGCTAACCCTAAAAGACCGTCCATCTAAGAGAAAGTAACTTTAACCAAAACCACCAGCTTGAAGAGGTTGACGTTATTGTACAAGCTTGCCAAACTCTGGAAGAAAACCTCTCGAGTAAAGAAGCGGACAGTTCTGCGCACGTTGCACTTCACTTAAAAAAATTCATTGTGCCGATGCAATGAATTTATCAAACAAGGACGAAATCCACCAAATCATCGATGAGCCAAGCAAGGATACATTCTTTTTTCTGATTAGTCACTGTAATTGTGGCTTAGCTTTCCGGCGGAAGATTTGCCGATTAGTTGATTTTATCGGTGTTTGGAAATACATAAGGAGATGAAATCCGCAATGACGTTTTTAAGTGTACCGCGTGAACAGAACTGTCTCCACTCCTTACGACTGAGGTTTATTTGGTATGGCCTAACAAGCTTGGAGATAATAATGAAATCCAAAAGCAGTCTCGGTTCTGGATCGAGCACTATCTTAAATAAATGGCTTTGAAAGGCTAGGCGTGTTCCATCTGCCAGGTTTGGAGTTGGATGAGATGAGAATGATAACAGTAATGTTAGTAATTACTGTACCGTATTACTATGTTACGCCAAAACTAAGAGAGTGAAGTAAATTGTCAATGCACTTACTGCATCATGTCCTTGGTGTTTCACATTAAATTTTGAATTATTTCCAAAGTAAAATATTGAAAAAATCAATATTTAAACTTTCATTTTATTTTTATTGTATTATTACTATATATATATATATGTATTATTACTAATCCTATGCGACGATATACTGCCTTTTTTTTCTTATCGATTAGTCTAACTCTTTTTTTGTATTGTGGCATGAGTTAAAGAATACTGAAGGAAATATGGAGCTGACCACTCACTATAAAGACAAAAATGAGAATCTACTATTAGCGGTTTGAATAATAAAGTTCCTTACGCTTTGAATAGACACATGTGAGATTTTTTACTTGCCGCACGTAAAGTTTTGTAATTCAAAATGCAAAAAAAGTCATAACTGCAAGTAAGTAACACTGTAAAACAACCAACATAAATTTTACACCATACTGAAATGCAGAATATCAGACACAAGTTTAGAAAATCTGTTTGTTTTTTCTGAAGATTTGAATAGAGAAGAAACATGTAGACTTACTGTCAGCAGCACTCAATTTGGCTTTCAAAAGTTTGATAGCAGACGGAACATCCATATAGTGCAAGTCGATGAACAAGCTCGATATATTCGCTTGAGTCAACTGTTCATTTAGCTGTGCCACACAATCTTTTGCTTTTTTCCCTAATTTTTTAGCCTGCAATTAAATACCAGTAAAGAAATAAAATATTTTACGATAGCATACATAATTCATTAACATAACAATGCAAGTCAAAGGGATACCGTACAAAACATAGTAGCTTAGCTTCCATCCACTATCCTTGATGAATGGGAAGTCACTGAGTCATTTACGGTAGAAGACTGCAAAAACTTCAATCTGATTCAAAATTTTTCAAGTCATGGAGATTCTTTATGCCACCTGTAACTCCCAGATATGACTATCTATATCAATTGTAATTTTCGATTCAAAAATAACCAAATAAGGGTAAGCACAATATTCCCGCTACCAATTCCTACAACTCAAAAATTATTCCAAGGCCCCATTCAGCAACGATTCATAGTAAGACTTCAAATGTTTCGAATTCCCAATAAAGCTGATCATATACCTCCGCAAAATAATACATTTTAGCCCCATATTCTTGATGATTCATGGCCCGCGACAACATTTCATGCTTCTGTCTATTATACCTATCTGCTTCTAATCGTAGTTCACATGCATCCTTGTGAGCAGACTCTAGATCTGGCTTTGAAACCTGCAAAAACACCATCTAATTTCCAAAATCATTTTTCCAAATTGTTTTCACTCCTTAAATCTAGCAGTAAATCAAAAGTTCATACAGAGAAAAGACAACTTGATGATGACAAAAGAACCCACCGATAACCCATCAGAAGTAACGTGACGGGAAAAAGTTGCACACGTACTACTATTAGATCGATTTACAGGAAAAGCAAGCGGAGGTGGATCAGTTGGTGTTTTTTGAATATTTTCACTACCATTTATGAAAAATTCTAAAGTGTTACGAGTAGCCGCTGCACAAAATCTAAATTAAAAAACACTTATCCCAAGTTAAATAAACCCAAATAATGTTAAAGTGCCAAGGTACATCCACGCCGTGCACAATCCTAATACAGCTAAAAGTATCATGCAAACACCAAACGATCTTCTAACGATAAAAGTACCAAATAAAAAAAATATTTTACCAAAAATGCAAAAAATATTACTTATTATCACAGAAGCATTCTATAATTCGCTCACGATCAACTCCTGAATAGTCATTTATCAATGCACTTAATTGCAACCTTTCAGCAATACTCATATGTCTGCCATTTTCCTAAAAAATGTCAAGGGTACTTTACGTTATACTTATATGTCCGAAAATTTTATGCATTTTATGCATATCCATTCGTTCAAGAATCAGTTAATGCATTTTAGAAAAAAATAAATCTTTTCCTATGCAGTTATACACTTCTTGAATTAAAATAAACTGAATCGGACGGAACAGAAATATCAGAAGTTGAAACAACGATACCATCAAATTTTAATTACCAAGTAATCATCCGCTGCCAGTTCTTGATTTTGCAATATTCTTGCTAGTTCTTCATCACAACTAACCAGTGAAGAAAATTCAAAATTGTCCCTTTCGAACGCATTATCTACAGCAATAGCAATTTTCATTAAATCAGACTTGTATGTTTAAACATTAATTAACAAATTTCTATGCATAGTACTCCATTCGTGCAAGTATCAGATAATAAATTTAGAAAATTCTTCATTACTTTCCCTCATTCAGCTAACACTGTAAAAAAAAACCTAAAAGTCAGTAATGTTAAAAGACAGTCAAAAAAGGGATCATGACTTTCTTCACAGTCCCTGGTCATTTGTAAGAAAACGGCCAAACAGAGATTTTAATAAGAATTAAGGGTTGCTATAGCAAAAGTTTACCTATAATGGAAATCTACGGAAGTTATTTAAGAAAAGCTTAAGGAAATATTTCGACAAGAATAAGCAATGCTGCAAAAACTTGGAAGGTTCTACGGAATCCACTTTAAAGGTTCGCTTTGATTTTCAAGAATTTTCATTAATGATTTGGATTATTTTCGCGAAAAGATCCTCAGGTTTTTTTGAGTACTTGAGAAATTTTTACACCTTATCTTGAGCCCTTGTCTCGGCTAACTATATTAATAATCAATTTCGGTAGAAGAATGCTAAGCTTACGAGGATAAAAAATTTGGAGTAATTTTTACACATACACTTACGTTTAAAATTTCTAAAACTCTAGTGTTTGCTACTGCAACGATAAAAGAAAATATTCCCATGTTCACCGATAAAAATTAAATTGAATTTGAAATAAATGAATGGAAATTAAAAGTTCATCGTGAACATGCAACCGGTATCTAGAAAGAAACCTTTTGAAGATCCTTGCCAGAAAAAATAAATTTGACGCCAAAGCCAAATCGGCAGATCCACATATGTTTTCAAAATATTATTGCTCTCACTATTACCTTAAAACACTGCTTCATCGTTTGAAAACAAAACTTCAAGTGCCAAACCCTTTTGTCCAAGCAATAACATAGTGACTAATTCAAAGCAGACAATTGATTCAAATAATAAAAAGCAAAAATAAAAATCACTCTTCTAAAGATTCGATTCCCAAATGAAAATAATGAAATTAGCAAACACGAATTTTTAGGATGAAAAAATACCGAAAAGCTTAGTAAGTTGCTCCATCATGTCAATTGAAATCGCCATTCGATAATATCCTTCCCGTACAGGCTCAGGGTCACAACACTGCAAGTACGTGCACGGTGCCAAGTTTTCAGGTATCGCTCGATTCATTTCAAAATAAGGTACAAGTGATGAACTGCTTTTATCAATTTCCTCAAATTCTGCTTCTTCCCACCAATAATACGTTCCCGATAATGGTTCAGTATCAATATTTCTACTCTGAAATTTCTATTTGGAAAAAATTAAACTTTGATGACCAATGTGAGATTATATTGCAGAACAGCATGTCCAAAAAATAAATAAAAAGCAGAAGTGCAGCTATTAATGTAACATGTAAAATCATATAAACATGTTTTCAGTTTCAAAATATTGCAGTTAATTCCCAGGTTTAAAATAGTACTTGATTAATTCTTGAAACGAAAAATGTTAGAACTAAACAAGAACAAGAATTGTGTTACTCAGCATAATTGGAAAAGCCTGGACCAAAACAAAATATTATTCCAAAAAAAACCACTTTTTAAAAAATTTCATGTGGAATGCATTTAAATATAGCTGTACAATTCTGTTACTTCATAAATACAAATGACTGAAAGTTGAAGTTTTTATTTCATTATGACCATAATAAAAAGTGAAAAAAATTGATAATAAGATAAATAACCTTGCTAACTGAACCACAGCTTTCCATGTGAGCGTTCATTTCTTTAAGCAAAGTTATTGTATTGTTCAATCCAACTGTTTCTAATAAGTGTAACAAGTCAGAAGGTTTTTCATTCGGAAAAAACGCCAATAATAATTCAATATCAGGTGGAATGTTGCCATCACTGAAGAGAAAAGATTACTGAAATGAACAAAATCCGAATATCTAATGGAATAGTTACTCATATTTTGCGTACTATGAAAGAGATAAAAACAGTAAAAATAATAACATTTATAGGTCCTAATAAACATTAAAGATTTGAAAAACAATAAAAATTCATTAATTCTCAGAAATGCAGCAGATCATTTTCGTGAGACAAATAAAACGAAAAATTAACCCAGCCTGAATAGCTTTTACTTTCATTTTCTTTTTATCAACATCCTCCAACATTGTTTCGGAGATGAATTCATCACTTACAAATGGCAAAGGATCCGACATCCCGAATGTTCGAATTAAATCACTAGTTTGACATCCAACTGAACGTAAACTTCTTCTACATGCCTGAAACTTGTTAATAAATAAATCTGTAATTTCAGTAGCAATTATTACAATGAAGTAACAAATCAATAGAAGTATTGATTTGGAAATAATAGAGTCTCAAATTTTCAAAAAACGACCTTTTAATTCACTTCATTTGATATATCGCCATCAATCCATATTATTCTAGTTATTAAACAAGTTCAGTATTTTACAATAAAAATACTATAATGTAATAAAAAGAAACCTGATTCGGTATTAAAGAAAATAGCTGTTCCGAGCTTTCCTTTTTTTCAGTAACATTCGTTTCTGAAAGCGAAATTGACGGGGAAATTTTCATTTCGTCATACAATGTGCACTGCGAATGAGACGGTCGTGAAGGCTCGGATTTTTCCACTTCTTGTTTCTTAGCATGTGTTTTTTGAACAAATTGTGAATATTTCGAAGGAGAAAGGCAGCAAGTACTAGGTGCTGCAATATAAAAATGTCCAGAAAAAGAATCGTCATTATTTCAGCCGAAGATGGATGAAAAAAAAAACCGCCATTCGAATTAAGGCCTCTTTTACTCGTAAGAGCACAAAGGTAAAATCTTTAAGCCTCGAGCGGAAACATTAAGGAAAAAATACATTGATGTTAATAAAGAAAGAGGAAGAGATGAAGATCTTATTCCAAATCAAAACACGCATTGTATGTTGAATAATTCCAATTTAAATAAATCTTGGACGAGGAACACTATTTCGTGAGCAAATTTTGTTTAAAGAAAATGATTTAAAAAGATAAAATCACGACAACTACCCGCTGAAGAATCCAGTTTCGACAATAGTAAATTGTAAGTTTCATCACTGTCACTCATTCTCATCAATGGCGGAGCTATTCTGTAAAAATTAATTTGCGACTGATAATTCGTTTCTGATCATATGGGATTATTAAACTTATTGCGAAAAATTCCCCAGCTTTACTCCAAAATCGAAAATGTCAGAATTCACCACTTTCAAACACATAAGTGAACAGTTGAAGTTTACAAAATTTTCCAGTAAAGAATCGGTCTACATCAATGGTCAATTTGCAATATAATTCCTATTAAAAAATTCAATTGTAAAGCAGTGAAATTCAAGATTCCCATAATCTGATTTCAATACTTTCGTTTACCTCAATTGTGTAGGTTTTATTACATCAGCTAAGTTGATTTTTTCGAAACATTCGGCCATATATGCAATTTTTTCTTTCGGGACAGAGTGTGCATTTCGCCTGCAATCAGATCAAAAATTTCATTGGTACGTTCAAAAAAAATTCTCCTTTCAGCAATGTAAATGATAAAGGAACAATAAACAGCACCGAGCACACTCTTTTACATTTTTCTTCCACTCTGTTTCCGGCTCCACGAAATAAAGTTCATACATATTCTTCACAGCCTGGAAACATTTGCAAAGTGCTCACTATAAACATAGTTTAACCGTAATTACTTCATTCATCAATCAAATAACTTTTTCTGCCCATCGCTAAATAATGATCACAGTCGAAAAATTTTTATTCAATCTCTAAATAATAAAAAGAGTTTAAAATATCTTGAAAGGGGAATTTCTGAAACACTTAGACTGACATACTTCCTTCTCGCTGTTACTTTGTTTTTGCCTTACCATGCCACCCTGCCACCAGCTCCCACTACATGCATCGACCTCACTCCTACATAATTGGTGCCATTCTTGATTCATCAAGCTTTAATTTTGTTCTCAAAATTCGTTGGAATCACGAATCCAAGCAAAGATGGGTAAGTAAAACTAATATTTCGAAAAACCTTACGAAGAAACTAACAAGATTAATGTACGGCTTCATGTGTGCCACATATATGTTTGTATTGTCAATGATTACTGGCTTTACTCCTTGCAGCACTGCGTTTTTTGCTGTACAAAAACATATAATGGATTAAATGAAATTGAAATCTGTGTTTGCAATGGACCAATTTCCTTGAGATTTTCTCTAGTATTTTCAGTTTCTTTTAACATTACACTATATATATGGCACTCGGTTCCACCATTTATTCATTACGCTTTTCTTATCAACGTTCTCAGCAAAATTATATTAATTCTAAGAAAGAAGTGCTTTTTTCCCACCTTGATTACCTTACTCCAAATGAAAAAAATGCAAAAAATAAATTCATACTTATTTTATTCATCAGTTCCTAAACTTTCTTATCAAATCTTTCATACATTCATTCTCCATAGGTTTATTTACAGGTACCCAATTGCATATGTATGTTTTAAAATCACATTCCCTATTTGGTTACACTACTCATTCTTATTTTCAATCTTGCAAGATGAACTAAATTAACTGAATCATTACAGTTAATTACATAATTATAGATAAAATGCACCGGATTGAAGCTAAAATATTAATGCCAATACCTTCCTTCCAGTTTTTCAAATGAAACTCATCTAATTTTGCAAGATCGAACTGGTACACACCATTTTGCATAAAATATTTGTCAGTGTTAAAAACTGCACCATTTGTTCCGGATACTAAATCACTGAAAGAATAAAAAAGGCTATTTTAAATTATCCAAACTGCAATAGAGAATGAAGAAAGAAAAAATTCGTCAATCAGAATATATTAGCTTATATATTGCATGTATAAAATAAATTTATCTATACTAATACACGAACTAATCTATGAGCAGCACAAAAGAAGGGGGTTATATAATTCATTTCCATGCTTCATAACTAATTTATCTACATCATTCGCTCATTTAGCATAAACTGAATAAACAAAAAAGTACTATATACTTGAGAAAAATCAAAAATAAACTTGTTTTTACCTAGCTAAATAAGATTTGCCTGATCCTGGAATGCCACGTATTATTACCATTACATAATGACCATCCCGAATGCATTTCCGGATATCGTCCAGACTGGTCGTCGGTTCCCAACATTGTTCGTGAAAGCTTGGAGTATCCATTTTTAGACATCAGTAACACCTTTTAAATTAATAATAATAAATGAAACTTGGAGTACGAATAAAGACGAAAATATTTGCACGAAGCACGTGGCCATAAATGATAAACCACCACCAATTCACGTTATGCTACAACATCGGTTCGTTGTGTAACTGCAATGGTGTCAGTAATATCATGAATGCTAATATGAATGCTCTGGGAGTTACCGGTCTCGGGTTCAGGTGTGATGTCGTGAAGTCTTATTTTATGTTGTTTCAAGGGAAGACATCTTTAAATTGATTGGTTGTTCTAATTTTTAATTGATTTGCCACCAGTTAGATAATTAGATATATTTTGTTATGCTTGTTTTATACAGCAAGCAAATGATGCAAGCGTGTGTTGCACCATAAACGTTTTTAACATGATTAATCTGTACATTTAGGGAGAAATATAAATTCATATAATAGAAGACTTAAAGTTCACGTATTTTGCGGTAATTCTGCCAAGAAGTAATTGTTGTACGAGTTAATTGGTAAATACTGATACTATTAAAAGGTCATTTTTCAGGAAATTAATTATGCTAACATAGATTAATACTGGCAAAAATTTAACGCCTAACAATGAATTTTGTTGGTGATATGGAGAATTTTCCGCTTTCAAGGACTATTGACAATACATATATGCAGAGGTTATCGAATCAAATTTTGTAAATTAATTTAAGTCACGAATTTTTTAAAATTACGTACGAGAATAAAGCCGTATGGAATCGTCCTGATCAGCTTCTAAGTTAGTTTTAAGAAATACAGTAAAAAGTTTTCGTATGATAACCGTAGCTAGTATTGTTTGAATCGTTCCTTAGTATGAATTTCTTCAAGCCATAACAAGGATATTATCGATTGTTTAATCTTGTCGTCTATGTTTCCTTGTCATTTTGTCAATATATTTTCCGCTTCAAGTCAAAATACTCTAGTATACAGGTTCTACCTCCAGAAACATGCTGAACTGGAATTTGAATTGCAAAGTTTACGAGAGTTAACGCATCCGCAATATACGAATACAATACAAATGTTTGAAGAACAATTTAAGACTGAGCTGGAAACAGAAGAAATCGTGGATCAGGTAATACTTATTGACTTTTTAACTTTTGTCTTTGATTGGGGATTCACTTTTCCAACTACAGGTTTTGAGATAATGAGCTACTATTTCCTCCTTATGAAACAAACCTGTTTCAGTACAGTGATCATTCTGTTGCAACTTGCAATTCCTTTTTTTTCTGTGAAACTCTGTAACATTTTGGATTGCACTGATTCTGCAAATTTTTGACTTTGAAGTTTGAGGAGGATAACTGTGAAACGTGCAGTAGTGTCGAGATTTTAGGTCGTCGCGCTAGCATTTTGGTAATATCGCAATTCGAACTTTCAAAATGTACATCGTTAACAATCATGGAAAATAGTTTACATGAAATAATTTGTGCTTCTATTTGCGAATGAACTGAATCTACTCGAGAGAAGTTGGCTCCTTAGCACTGTGCTGAAAATCTGAAGCAGCTGCAATTCTGAATCAGTTTTTTTATGCATTTTGAGTAATTTTCATGTTTTCAGCTCGAGAAGGAGCGCATCAAAGAGCAGTATGAACGAGAAAAAGAAGTAGCGGAAAGAGAACTCGAGGAACGATTAACTGAACTCATGGAGGCAATGATTCAGGAGTGTGAAGAACAGAAGAGAAAGATCGATCATGAATTTCATAATTCTGATATTTCTAGTGCACCTGCAAACGATTTTCCTAGTAAAAAAAGCCTTCGAAGGTGCAACTGTTTTGTTTTGCATCATTAAAGCGAATAAGTTTATTTATTAAATAAGTCAAGGAGAAATATAAAAGAATTGGGATATCTGGTATTTCCTATTATTTCATGCGTTACATGTTACTGAAATATGCAAGATTTTCAAGATTTTAATTCATTTTTGTCTACTAAAATATCTCGTTTTTAGAGTTCTGGAATTTTTTGGGATGAGTTGTGGTCAAAAAGGGTTTAAAAAAGGCAAGAGGAATTAAGACCGTAAATTAATCTTAGGACGTTGGTAACTCTTCATTTTCGCAATAAGTTTGAATGTTGGAAGCAATTTAAAGTGTTCGAGTAAATTTCATTTTTTATTGTTTTGTATTTGTAGACGACCAAATGAACCAACTCCGTATGGTGAGAAGCACTTGCATACCAAAACACGTCCAAACATCGCGGATGCTCTTACCGAACAAGAAATTGAGGAAGATCTGCAACTTTTAGAAGAAGCCGAATTGAAAAGTGGATAGCAAAGTACTAATTTTTTCAGCAGTGGTAAAACCTAATTAATTTATCAAAAAAAAATATATATTGCCAGACTTTTCGGTTGCGATAAGAAAATTATGAGCTTCACAGTAAGTGAAGTTGATAGCTATTTTCTGAAGTAATTGAAACCTTCCAATGGAAGACAGTTTTAGATTTAGAAGGAGTCAAATCTGCTTGAAAATGGGAAATCTCAATGATATTTTCGGTCAAACTTGTATTAAAACCACGATGTTATCCAGAACTTGACAGAACATAGTTATTTCGTTTGTACAGTCTCAAATTTTGTCTAAATCATTCATGGCTCACTTGTAGTTTTGCAGTGAAGTTCATTATTTCACAAGGCCTTCATTTTTGTTATCAGTTCATCTTTTGAAAGGCAGAGAATTCATCCGTTAGTATAAATTCCTAATTTACTTGTTCTTTGTTCGGTTGATTTATCAGCGAGTTTCCTCGTATCGACTCTTTTTCACAACTTCTTTCCAGTTTGCTCGGTTTCGAGCAGCCTGTCTCCAGGTTCGCCGCATATTTTTTTAATTTGGTTTGCCTATCTTTTTGGAGGTCTTTTAATCCCTCTCGGTTACCAATCGAGGACTTTGGTGGCCCACCGACCATCTTGCATGTGGCATACATGCCCAGCCCATTTCAGTCTGCTCGTTCTGATTTCCTGTACGATGTTTACTTTTACGTTTTATTTCTTCGTTTGGGACATGATCTCGTAACGAAATTCCGACTATTCTTCGTCCCATCGCTTGTACGGTCAACTCCAATTTCTGTATTTCAGCTTTTGTGGGTGCCCATGTTTCACATCCATACAGCATCGCAGGAAGGACCGTCGAGTTGAAGATCTTCGCCTATATCTTCGGTGTTACAGATGGGTGCAGGAGAAAAATCACAATTTACTTGTTCACCATTAATCCTATTAGAGGTCTTGGTTTTTTTTTTGCTCGAAAAATTTCTAATTGATGAGTCCTTTAATCCAATTTTAAATTTATCGGATCATGTAATTATTCATCTTGCAGTCTTCCACCCATTTCTTATGTTTTCGTATTGCTCCTGCTTACATAGTTTTTTTTACAATCCTCGTTCCATCCTTATGGTTTTTGTGAATGCATTTTTTGGTTTGCATTGTTTGGAGCTCTGTTAACCTCCTCATCATTCTCTTTAAATTGACTTATTAATAGAATTTATATTCCTAGAACTTAGCAAAAACGCTTTATATTGCAGCTTTGGTCCAACGTTCCCCCTCCCCCCCTCCCCCCCCAATACCCTGCCGGAAAATTTAAGGAATATGAACCTCTAAGAAAAATTTTCAATCCTTTAAAAATAATTGCTAATGGATGTTGTCTTTCCTTTTTGAAAGTGGTTTTCTTGAAAAGTACCCACGCTTTCATCTTCTCCATTTTGTTTTAATCTATTTTACAACAGTGTATATTTGTCAGTGTATAATCATTTCATCGCACTTTTTAAATTCTGAAAAGCAAAAACAGTGTGTTAAAATCAGACTTCGAGAATTAGTTAATTGTACTTTTCGTTCATTGCAGGCTTGTATAACTTGAAGTAGAGGAAAAATGTTTTCCTTAAGACTAAAGTAAGGGATAGCTTTGTTGCAAAATTTTTCTACGACAGTGAATAGACTATTAGCGATACTGTTTGTTGAAAAATTGCTTAAAGACTCTCATGGTAAGGACAATAATTGAACTTCAAATTGTTGAACAACGAAATAATTACGTAGCGAGCGAAGAATCAGCTGTTCTGTTGCAGTTGCATCCTGAAATTGCAAGCAAAAAAGCCATGAAAAAAATTTTGGAAGGGATTCGGCTGAAGAATCGGTAACTGACACATTCACAACTTCCCTTTCTTCTTCTTCTTCTGCTAGCGGGGTTCGCTATTTTGGTGCGTTGTCTAACCTCACATTAAACAAAAAATGTGTTTAATGTGAGGTT